>PVJI01015187.1:0-41856 GCA_004026765.1 Micronycteris hirsuta | reverse complement strand
CTTGCCATTCTTGGCTCTTCTAGTCCTTTCTCCACAGAGCCAGACAAATCTTTCTGAAACACAAATCTGGTTGTCACCTCACTGCTAAAACGTGGCCAATGGCTCCCCTTTGCATGTTGGACGCTAAAATTCAAGGTCTTTAGTATGGATTGTGAATGGGCTCCATGGTATAGACCTTGTTTACTTCCCAGCTTTACCTCTTACTTCCCTGTCCCACTGAGCTTCATTATATTACTTTATTTTTCTAAACAGAACTTGGTCTCTTGCTTCTGAAAATTACAATATTAAAATGCTCTATTATAAAGCCCTTGCTCCCTCCTTTTCTTCCTTCCTTCCTTCCTTCCTTTCCTTCCCTCTCTTTTTTTCTCTTTTCTCTTTCTTTCTTTCTTTCTTTCTTTCTTTCTTTCTTTCTTTCTTTCTTTCTTTCTTTCTTTCTTTCTTTCTTTCTTTCTCATCTTCCCTCTGTCTCTTCACTTGGTTAACCTTACTATGACTTCATTCTAAGAAACTATTCCAGACCCCTTAAGACTGTTTGGGCTCTTACAGCAAGTACTTAATGTCTTCCAGCTACACTAGGGTGTCTATGAATTTACCACACCCACCCAGTTATAATAGGACTGTGGGTTTCTAGCCTTATATTACAAGAAACTAGTACAGTACATGGCCTAAAGTAGGTACATTCAATAAGTAATTATTAATTACATGAAAAAGCATTTACCATAATCCTATGGGGATGATGAAAAAAAATCTGTTGTATACTAGGCACACAACAGGTTTTTAAAAAATTTGTTATGAGTACAGAGCACTTTACATTTAGAAACCTGAAGTTTGTTCCAAGAGAGCTATGAACAGCAAACTGCAGAACAATTTAGAGTCTCCCATAGTAACACTGGGAGTGTGAGGAGATTGTTTAACATAACTCTGTAGCATAGTTCCCCTTAAGAACATGACTATAAAAAGTATCTGCTTCCATTTTTAGACAGCTAGCTTAAGTCCAGTGTGCTGCCGGGTACATGCTGTCTCTTGCTTCGCAGCTTGGGATAGAGTTACACCCTCTGCGTTGCATTTCATACCCTTGATTATTTACATAATCTCTCTGGCTGTGCTGATCAATTTACGACCAAAAGGAATCCCATCTAAGCGTCCTCAGTCATACACTTGGCTGCCTCACACAACTGTGCTTTACCTGGATTATGTCTGGCAGTGCGATCCCCTAGTAGTGATCATTTCATTGTACTTGACACAAGGTTTCCCTAGAAACAGCGGGGGGATACCTGCGGTACAGGGAAGTCAACCTATTAAGCATAATCGCCCTTGATAGCTTGTCTTCTTTCCGCGATTTGTGACTTGAGAAGGGTACTTAAAACTGTGTTACAATCAAACAGCTTCAGTGCCACCTCCTTTGAAAACTTTATACTCAGGTCAAACTATCATACTGTGCTCATTTGTGAAATGTTAACTTTGAGAGGGAAGATGGTTTATATTTTTCCCTAAAATTATGGAGTTTGTTAGATCCCTAAATATTTTGAAGGGTAAGATGAGCCACCATATTACCATTTTAAAATATATAAAATGAATGTACACAGATATTACTAGAAGTGAATGGAGAAAGAAGCTGCTTATGAGTAGAGGGATAGAGAATACATGTTGGTGAAAACAGTAAAATAAATATGATGGTGGCCAGAGTTCATTTATGTGTTGGCAAGCACATATGTGTTTACAGGCTAATAAAATAATACAGTACTAGAACATTAGAATGTCTTAAAGTGTCAAGAGAACTGAATACCATTTTATGTGTGTGCTTTAGATGAATTTTCTTATACCAAGATGAAGAGAAGTAAGCACGGCATTAGTACATTGAGTGGTGTAATACAAAATGTTGCTCTACCAGAGACTTTTTCCTTTTCACACAGGAGCACCGAAGCAGACCTCACAGAGATTTTGTTGAGTACAGTTGACCCTTGAACAACATGGGGGTGAGGGGTGTCAACACCCTGCACAGTTGAAATTTTGCATGTAATGTTTGAGTCCCCCAAAACATCAGTCATCCCTTAGTATCCACAGAGCATGGGATCCAGGACCCATGTGAATACCAAAATCTACAGATGCTCAAGTCCCTCATATAATATGGTGCGGGGTGATGCATACAGTTGGCCCTCCGCATTCACACATACAGAGGGCCAACTGCGTATTTATTGAAATAATCCATTTATAACTGGATGTGTGCAGTTAAAACCTGTGTTGTCCAAAAGTCAACTATATTTGAAACATTCAGATTTCCCCACTTATAGGCATATCTTTCTAGAAACAGAAACAATTGTGTCTAATCAGAAAGCCATTATTTCAAAGTCAAATAATAGTTAATAAATGGGGTGATCATTTTGTAAGTTATATAAATGCCTATCAATATGTTGTATACCTGAAAATAATCTAATATTGTATGTCGACTGTAATTGAAAAATAGGGAAATTGATAGAAAATAAAAACAAACAAAAGGAAATAGTTAATAAAAATATTCATTATTCATTTCATTTTT
Organism: Micronycteris hirsuta; assembly: GCA_004026765.1. Taxonomy (NCBI): domain Eukaryota; kingdom Metazoa; phylum Chordata; class Mammalia; order Chiroptera; family Phyllostomidae; genus Micronycteris; species Micronycteris hirsuta. Next base: position 39,320 of record PVJI01015187.1, on the reverse strand, counting down.
GTTATTAAAATATAAAATCCATGCTAACTATTTTTTTCAATTTAAGTAAAGTCCTGGACACATTGTGTTTCAAGAATCATCCAAATAAGCCTTAAATACAGGTGCAAGTGAAGGCTGCTGTTCACAAGTACGTAGAGTCTTGGGCAAGTTAGGAGTTAGAGCTGGGCGTTGGGAAGGGCACATGATTTTTAGGCTGGTTCTGCCTCTGACTATTGGAGTTTGAGCAATTCTGTGTTGCCTTTCCCTAACCAATGGTTCTCAAACTCAGAATTGCCTGGAGAGCTTCTTAAATCACAAATTGCTTCTCCTGAAGCCCAGGGTTTCTAATTTAATAGGTTGGGATGGGCCCTAAGAATTTGTGTTTCCTTCCAAGTTCCCAGGTATTACTAAAGCTTCTCTATGGGATAGGCTTTGCAAACCCCTGCAATGCACACATCTCCCCATCTGTTTCACTTTAGAGGGAAGTAGAAGGGTTACAAAATGCATCATGGCCAAATGGGTTATGGACTTTAGACAACTCTGGGGGAGCAGTGTGCATTCATAGGAATGGAAGCAGGAAAGGAGGGAGGAAGAAGCACACATTTGGAGCTAGCTCCCAATACTCTCAGTTTCATTATTACATGAGCAAGGAGATGAGCCTAGAATTTGCAGGAAAAAACCCAGAGTAGTTTAGGAAAGAGTGAAGAATGTACCAGAAAAGTCCAACATATTCTCTAACTCTCCGTCTTTGCCCTTATCCATACTATATCCTGGGGCTAAAGATTCCAACATTATATACAGGTGAAAAGGTGCAAAGTTAATCCCCAGTTATCCTGCTGGTTAAGAATATGAAAATCTTTCCTTAGATACAAAGTGACAACTCTCAGCAGCTTTATGTTCAGAAAAAAACAAAAAACAAAAAACAAGGTTGAATGTATTTTTTCAATAAAGAGTTATGAAGAATTATTATGCTTTAAGTAGAATATTTTAAGATTTAAACAGGAGTAGACATGTTCTTTGTGATACATCTGAATGAATATTCACATTTATATGAGTAAATGTGGAATTATACATTGATGAAAAACATTTTCCAGTAGGAACACTGAAATGAAAAATAGTTAGCTCATAAACTTGGGAAGAATAGCAAGATGAAGCTTCTTTTTCATATTCTGAAACTCAAATCTCATTAAAATTATTGCCATTCAAATAAAAACATGTGAAACAGAGTACTTTTCTATGCCTGATTACTTATAACAAGCAGAATTATATGCCTACATAAAAATTGTCAGGTGTATTAACAAACTTCTGTGATGGGATTTATGTTGTAAAAGCTATTTTCTTTTAAACAGATGAGGCTCCATGCTTTTCTTATCGGCACATCATTCTCTGAACAGAACATTCCTTTGTTGCTACAATTCATTGCTCCTTCATGGACTCATTAGATTGTTCAGCATATTTATCGGGCCATGAATTACATTGCTGAAATAAATATTGCAATGCTTTTCTAGTCAGAGGACCTCAGGAAAAGGAATAAAACAAGACACCTGCTTTCTCTGAGGAAAATTACATGGGCACTCTAATTTTCAATGGGAGGGAGAAAAATCTGTGAACCTAGAACAAGTTTATGTCATTTTTTCACCCATCAAGATAGTAAAGCTTATCTCTAAAGAGTGAACATTCTATAGAACACACAGGAAGAATATTTTTAAAAAGTATATCAACAATAAAAAATAAAAATTAAAAAATAGTGCAATAAAACTTGTGGCAAAAAATGTTTTTAATGCTTGATAGAGCTTTGCAATTCTTACATCATTCAAGAGACTAGGAAAGTAAGTAGTTGAGTGTGCATATCCAGAATTTAGTTCATAATTTCATTTTCCAAATTGCAACTTAAAAATGATACAAATTATCAAACTTGTTTTCTCCTGCTCCTTTCTCTATATTGAAAGGACACTCTTATTAACAATGAAATGAACTGAGTTTTCCCTACCTTTCTCAAAAGTAGAAATATACAAAGTCCAATCAAGTTAGAAGATACATAAGAGAAGATGATTTTATTTTTTAATTGAGGCAATTAAATTTGAGATTTTAATTTTTAAGCAGAAAATTATGAATGTGGCTATTGCAGGTATAAAAGTTATTTTATGAAAAAACATGACAGTCAACAAAGTTAATAAGCAAGCCGAGGAAATTAATATTTCAACAAAGTAAATGTACAGTCCTTTACAAAATCTTTTATATGAAACTTCATGTTTTATAAAAATATTGCCTTTTTTGAATTTTATTAATAATTTACTTCTTTGCTCGAGTATTATTTTTTAAAAGCTGGTTATATTTTCAGGTACCATACCTTAAAAATATCCAAAAGCACATCTGATGATTAGTAAACCCATACTTGAAAATTTAATAGCGGGTCTGCACAACACAGTAACCATTGGCTACGTGTGGCTGCCAAACACTTAAAACATGGCTAGCGTGACTGAAGAACTGATTTTTAAATTTTAATGTTAAAAAAAGTTACATATATTTGGAACAATTTTATCAACCATAAATTTTATGAAATCTAAATACAGATAAAGTATTTCTGATGAAAACTGTGAATTGAGATGTAAGTATAAGACACATGCTGGATTTCAAAAACTTAGTAGAAAAAATAATAGGAAAAAACAGAAAAAGTAATCATCTTTATATTTTTTACATGTTGGATTAATAATATTTTGAATATATTGGGTTAAATAAATTATATTACTAAGACTTTTAAAATTCACCTCTTTTAATATTTTTAATGTGGCTACTTGAAAAAGTTAAATTACATACATAGCTCACGTTATGTTCTCGATGGAACAGCACTGATCTACACAGTACACAGAACTAAAACTTAACTTTTGCAGTTTATGAAGTCAAGTCTTCAAGTGTGGCCAAGCATTACTGCGTGGGTTTTGAGCATCCCCATTTTTTATAACCACAACTGATCTAATCACACAGGGAGTAAGTTTCCCTTTACTAGTGAGGCCTTTTTCATTTTTAGTGAGTGTTCACAGCCCTATATTAGGTTAATTAAAAAAAAATGCAAACCTGTGTTTTTAAATTAAAGGATATTTTCCAGATCAGAGTGTACAATTATAAAAGTTGCTGACAACGCAAGGGCACCTAAGCAAATGACCCAACCTGTACTTCACTCACCTAGCCACGGCCCTGGCAAGGGCCTGCGTTGGTCTGGGGATTGGGGCTCCTTTCTAAGTGGAACAAAGACAGCCTAAGCTAGCTAGATATGCATGTTTGCATGAAAATGCAATATTGCAATACTAGAAAATGCAATCTTAGAAAACTGTTTTCTGCTAGAATCATATAGGTGGAGTGCATTGATCTTCCTAAGTGATATGCAGGAGGAATACTGCTATCATTCTACATCTGTTAAAGGTTTTGTTATTCTCCCAACTTCCACATATATTCTATCAGTCTTTTCATAGTACTGCTAGGAGATAAGTAAAACAGGTATTGTCTTCATTTTACAGGCAAAAAAGTGGAACTGAATTTCCTCTTTGGATTGGTGCAGAACACAGAATCACCACATCTTCCCCTTGCAAATAAAGTTATAACTCATCACTCCCGAGACAGTCCCACAGACATGAACACTGCAACTGAAAATGAATCTAATACCTGCAGGCTAAGAACAGATTATAATCAAGGAAATAATGCAACTATCTTTTTGGTTTCTAAAATTCAACCGGAACTGTGATTTCTAATAAAAATACTTAATCATGTTTTGTGATGAAATTTATATATGGCAATGTAGTGCATCCCACCAAAATCTAATTTATGTATTATAATGATCAGTTCTGTACAACTTACCTCAGTAAGCCTCTGAAAAAAAGTTCTCCCTTGAAAATATTCCTGAAAATTAGAGCACCCATGAAAGACAACTTTACATTACAGTCAATTAAAATCAATTCTTAGTTAAAAATAAACACTGTTTTCATGCTATATATTTTATTTAAACATAAGAAAAAACAACTTAGCTAATGCTTTTATAAATCTAGAGGGCTCTAAGGAAAATATCTTTAAGATAATTCCTTAATATCCCTTTTGGCAGAGTCTTAGTCATTTCTTATTCAATGTAGATTTCTTAAGTAGCTGACATTTATTTTGTTTCTTACCACCTGATCTTGGTACCTTAAAATCTGTTTTTCATTTGTTTTACATTTATTCATGTTTTAATGGCTCCTAGTGATTTTCGACTAGCATTTTCCTAAGGAGTGATTTTAAGATCTTTCTATATATGCAATGAACATTGTTTGTATCTATGTTGTTTTAAAAAATTTATATTTGTTAAATAGTAATGACTCATTCATATTGACTATATTCTTAACTGTTACTAATTTTAACTATTGAATTGGCTTACAGTTCCCCTGAATACAGTAAATGGTATGTATATTTCATTATATGAAATATTATGCCTCTCTTTTAATGGTTTCATAAATAGTATATTTGTTCATTGAAATCCAGGCCAGGCAGGCCTAAACCACATAAACTTTTTTTAAAAAGAACTTTAAATTTAATTTTCAATTACAGTATGCATTCAATATTATTTTGTATTAGTTTCGGGTGTACAGCATAGTGGTTAGACAATCATATACATTACAAAGTGGTCCCCCCAATATTTCAAGTACCCACCCGGCACCACACATAGTTATTACAATATTATTGACTATATTTCCTTATGCTGAACTTTACATCCGCATGACTATTTGGGGACTATCAATCTGTACTTCTTAATCCCGTCTCCTTTTCCACTCAGTCCCCTTGAACCCTTGCCTTCTGGCAATCATCAGTCTGTTCTGTGTATGAGTCGTTTCAATTTGTTTACTTTGTTCTTTAGATTCCACATGTAAGTGAAATCACATGATATTTGGCTTTCTCTGCCTGACTTGTTTCACTTAACATAATAAACCACTTAGATTTTGAAGAATGCAATGTTCTACCTTTAAACAAAAGTTGGCACTGCTACCTACACTCAAAAGCAAAGTTCCCTTTTGGAGTATCAAACCAACACAACTGCCAGATTATGAAGGAATTGGAGATAATGAATTCAAAATACTTTATTTCATTCTCATGTTTATCAAATCATTGTGGTCCTCAAATGAGATTATTCAGGCACATATTTTATCTGCACTGATTTGAGTGAAATTTTAATAAAACATGACAAAAGGGAATTTATTTTAAAAGAAAAAACATGAATTCCCCCAAATCTATCGCTCATACCAGTCATTCTGTAAGTCACATAATGGACCTTGTCATTTTGACATGCAGAGCATTTCTCTTCTTCCCTCACCTTTGAATTAATTGGACTGTAGGGGGGCAGGGCAAGGGAAATGGGGATGGAATTTGGAATGTGCAGTGATTCCCATTGATGCTTGTATCACTGGAACATGTTGAAGTCAGATCACTATTAACCTAATATGGGAAGCCCCACTGACTTTCTGTCTCCTCCAGACAATAAAACGACATAATTGCGTCTGTGCTCCTCTTTTCAATTGTTCCACTATAACACAGATTCAGAAGTAACTACAGATTCTAATTAACTCAATTTACACTAAGGAGAGAGATGATAAGTACCACAACATGAAGACTAAAATATTAATCCTAATTGTAAACCTTAAAGATGTTGGGAACAAGGAAATAGATGTTAAAGGAGCAAATTGGCCACTAACTACAGATGCTAGAAGTTAGCCATAACCAGTCAATGGCTTTAACCTATTTGAATGCATGTTCCTGACATCCACAAGGAAGGATTTCAGCACCTAAAGAATAGTAGCCCAAATTTCAAAGTGGTATTAATCCCTCTCTGGCACCTGATTCTGCATTTATCATTAGCTTGGTGATGGGAAGGGTGGAAATGGTGGTAATAGGAAATCAATTTATTGATTTGAAAATTAATTGATTTAAAAAGTTGCTTGGCATATTTTTGAAAGTTTAGAAAATTTAGGAAGACTGACAATTACAACGCATTATAAAGACATTTTGAAAATTATATAATGAGAACTTTAATATTGCTCATATTTTTGAGGAAACCATTTATTATAAGTGTGTGTTAATGAATGTATTGAAAAATACATACTTTCTATTTTTCTATAATTTATAACTCACTAAAAATGTTACTTTTTTATACTGTTGCTTCTAGTTCACTAATTTCTCTGAATTTTCAATCGTTTACTATGAACATAGGCTGTAGAGAAAAGATAATCTTCTTAATGTTGCAATATTTTCCTATAGCAGTCATGTGGTTTGAAATCCATATATGACAAAGATACTGATAAGTATAAATTTATAATTCTAATCTTTGTTTTAAGAAAATTTAAGATCACAAAGAATAAAGTAAAAATTATTATAATAAATTATAGAGCAGTGTGATTAACATTTTAAAAAATCATAACCACATAAAGGAAGAAAACTAAAATGAAGGCTATTTGGATCAGACTGGAGGACTGATAATCAAACATCACACTTAGTGTTTTCTGCAGACCAAAAAGGGAGATCAAGTAGGCTGCATGACTCTCATCATTAACAAAGGTGGAATCACATTAGCTCTTCAGAGGAAGCAATGTTTTCAAGAAATAAACTCTTGAAGTCTTAAGAATGGGAACGTATATCGTGGCTCACCAAGTAATGACCTCCTCAACCAGTCTTCAATTTGTAGTAGATATTTGGTACCTTTATAAGAAAATCTTGGATTGATATTCTAAATAATACTAAAAAAAAAAGAGAGTTTGGTGTAGGGACTTAAACCAATTTGTTCATTCACAATTATGAGGCTCTTTTTGGTTGGCTTCTAATCCCTGCCCTTCTTTCTCCTTCACCCACGATGTAGAACTGACTGTAGGTTCCCTCCCCAACATACCAAATGTATGTTACACCAAAAGCAAGCCACAGGTACAAGCCAGCATGCGTAGATTTATTACCAAGAAGGTAGAAAAACATTCAAACAACCAATTCCTTAACCCAGGTGAAATTCTGGCTCTCTAGTCTTCTAGAGGCCCCAGTGACAACTGTCTTGAGGATCTAGTGGAAATTAGATGAGTCTTCTATTTTGCCCATGTGCCACAGGAAGCAACAGGGATCCTAGGACTAGGGCACTGCTTTGAAGGATATCAGGGGGCTGGTTCCCAGGTTCTTGTATTTTTTTTTACAATGGGAAAAAGTATTTCAAACATCTCTTCTGTTCCATTGAGGACGGAGATGGCAATACTAGAAATCATTGTTATTGGAAGTCATACAGTACTGATTTGGGTCTTTCAAATGCCATCTAATTACCCAATTAAAGTACTTCTAATGCTAATAATCTATTCTAGCATGCAGATTATAGTGAATATATTCATCCACATATCATACTGTCTATGCTGAAGTATTTAAAATAAATTGTAGGAACCTTGCAGGAATTATTATAATCTACTCACAAGAAGACTCAGGCTTTCCTAAGATGTCTTTCCATTGAATATATGCTAATGCATCATTCTTCTCTATTAACACACACCAAATACAGGGCAAGGCAAAAGGAGGTTTACAGTTGTGAGTCCATGAAACACAGTTTATTCTTGTATTCTTACTTATTAATTATTGTATTATTTTCTACCCAAACAACTGTAAACCTACTTTTCTCCACCCTGTATTTATTTTGTTGTAATAAACACAAGCATTCTTCTCTTTAGTACCTTATGAATAGTGTTTTGTTTCTAATTATTTCCCATATATCATTTAACTAATCACTGAAACTCTGTAAATTAGAATACAATAGGGGCCATTATCTCCATTACACAAACAAAAGAAAGCAGAAGGGCTCACCTTGGTAAAGAGAAATATTCAGAGTCACATGGCAAAGCTCTGCAGAGCTGGCCTTTCTAGTCTTGTGGTTTTCATTGTGAAATTTTTCTAAGTGATCTTTTTTAATGTTTCTCCTGCTGTTTTTCCAGGAAAGTTACAAGAGGAATGAACTTATACTCTTTTACCTGTTTTACTTCCTCTAATTATTCAATAAAAACGATTTCAGAACATTCTCTTTGGCTTGGTAAGAGTACGCTTTTATGTTCTCTGATGATTCCTGAAAACAAACAAACAAAAAAACCCACAACTTCTTCAAAATGGAATTTAACTGTAAATTGAATTCTACTTTTATTTAGCAGAGGTTGAATGGTAGCCTGTGCTTCTCAAAAACTACAAAACATTTACCATATAACCGGTCTGATTTATAGTATAATGGGAATTTTTGTCTGCTTATTTTGGGCAAGTTAGAAAATTGGAGTAATTCAGACAAAATTGTTAAATTTATTTTTGTTCTCTAGCCAATAATTAGATAAAATAAATCTCAATTATAATTCGCTTCTCCACTATCAATATTTTCTTCAAGACAAATTAGCTCTCCCTAAAGACATAATATTGCTCCATGGAAAAAAAGCTCTACATATGAGTCAGACAGAATGAGCTTGCTTTGTTTTATTTCTGCCCATTATTTGCTAGACTTTGCCTAGATTCTATTCAATCTGGAATGAAACATCTGAGGAGAGGCAATAATGAGACTGAGAACCTTATAGGGTGTTATAGAAGTATCAAGTAATGGTAAATATGCCAGTGCTTTTGCTTTTCCTGGCAAAGTTTTCTTCATGCTTCAACTCAGGCATTCCCTCTTTTAAGCTCCAGCCCTTGCATGTACCGTGCCCTCTTAACTCGCCTTATTGGATGTACTCTCCTTTGCTTATCTCTGTGCGTTTACTATATATAGAATCTTGCCTAATTTTATGCCTCTCTCATATCGCACGTAGTCCATAGAAAATAAGGACAGTATTTTATTAGTCTTTGCAGCCACTGCAAGAGTAGTGCTAGTTACAGGGTAGATACTTGAAGAAAAGAAAAGTTAAATAAATGAATGGATACATAAAAGATGGAATGCAATGGAATGAAAGACATATTTGCTCATTTATCTTGCAAGACTGTTGTGAAGATCAAAACTGGTAATGTGCAATAAGTTAAACTTTTTAAACTTAACTACCACGTACCATTTCCCTCAGCTTGCATAGCTTTAAGAAATGATCCATGAGTTAAACTAAACTAAAACTTTAAAGTATTTGTCATGAATCTGTGCCTAACCATATGCAGTTTGTAAATGCTGACCTTGTGCAGATTAAATCTAAAAGCCTTGAATGAAGTTGCCTCTTACTGTTCACCCTCCTTGGCATGGCCCTTGCTGAGCTTGAGAACTGTGGGTGTTTCAGACTGCCATAACCTAAGGAGATATGACAGGTAACCAAATGGGAAACTGCTGGCTGCCTTGGGCTCACTGGGATTTGTGTCTTAACAGGGTAGACTTGTCACCAGGCCCTTTGGAGGGGAAATGAAGCGATGGACTAATGCTGGGCCTAGGAGGCGCCAGGCCCTGACAGGCTAAGGTGTGACCTGCTGAATCCTAACCATCCCAGACATCTGTAGAAGAACCAGTGAGCTGGGAGATGGCCAGGGGCAGGCAAGGTTGCTGGGGAAAGGAGGTGTATACAGAGCCCTCAGAGAGTAGAAAAAGAAAGGGCAAGTGAGATTACTGGTCATCTGCTGTCTTAGATCCCACGCAAAGCAAACTTCAAGCACAACAGCAAACACAACCTTTGAGCATTACTGTCTTCAGAGAGTATTTACCAAGTGCTGTCTGGCTTGAGCTCCCAGACTTGGTTAAATATGCATTTTGTTAATGTTGTTTTTCTGACTTTCTTTCTTTCCCTTTTTGTTATTGTTGTTATTATTTCTTTAAACACATTTTTAATACCTCACTTGCTCTAATATAATTCTGATACCAAAGAAAGGGCAAAAAAAAAAAAATGAAGAAAGAGAAAAAGAAAATAATATTCCACAGAGCATTTAAAAAAAGTTTTTCCAATAGAAAAATATGCAATTTGACATTTATAATAAATATAGTAGATATAATATATCTTATTCTTTGATCATATTATTAAATATATACATTTGATTCTATACATTTTTCTCCATTTAAAAATATCAATATTTATCAATTAGCAGGCAATTCATCTAAAGCTTGTCATTTTTACAAGCATCCTTTTCTTAAATATAAAACAAGTTTAAAAGTTACATTAAAATTACATTAAAAGTTACATTGTATTTGGTTACTAAAGGTATACAAATATATCAAAGCTTTTAAATATACCATTGTACTTTGTTATATTAATTGGAAATGAAAATATTGAAAGTTATAAATGAAGTGAAAGGTTTTTTGTGCCTTTTTATATGCTTTTATTGTGGCCATTTTATCATATTTTATCACAGTTCTTTGTTTAAGTGGCCAGTGATCCAACTGAATCAAAGGTCTAGGAAAATGTTTATCCTTAAATTTTCAACACCTCACAAAATTCTTGAGGTATAATAGGTTGTTAATGAAAAATATTTAATGAATTAAAAGATGAATAGAATTAAGACTTCACACATCAAACCATTCGTTTTGGCAATATGTTTTAGAATGGTAGCAATACATTTTTTTAACAGACAACATAAGTCTTATTTTTCATAAATTAAAACTAGTCATACAAACCGAACTTCTGGTCAAGATGGTGGCATAGGTAAACACAGCTCACCTCTTCACACAACTATGTCAAAATCACAACTACAATATTTAAAAAAATTATCACTCAGGACCATCAGAAACTGAGTTGAGTGGAAGTCTGACAATTACGAGTTGAGTGGAAGTCAGACAATTACCATCCAGACTGGTAGGAGGGGCAGATCCAGACAGGGTAAAAAGGTTGGAGATGTGGGACAGGCTGGTCCCACATCCAAGTGTGGTGGATAGAAAATTGAGAGAGATCTCTCAGGAGTGAGGAGTTCCAATGCCACCCCAGGCCTCCCAGCCCAAGGTTCCAGTGCCAGGAAGATAAGTCCCTACAACTTCTGGCTGCAAAAACCATCAGGGATTGAGTCAGTGGAAGAAACTTCTGGAGTCCAAAGCAATGCCCTTTAAAGAACCCACACATAGCCCAGCTGGTATAGCTCAGTGGATTGAGCGCGGGCTGGGAACCAGAGGGTCCCGGTTCGATTCCCAGTTGGGGCACATGCCTGGGTTGCGGGCCAGGTCCCAGTGAGGGCCATGTGAGAGGCAGCCATACATTGCTCTTTCTCCCTCCCTTCTCCTCTCTCTGAAAATAAATAAAATAAAATCTTAAAAAAAGAACCCACACATAGACTCACCTACTGAGACTCATTCCCTCTGAGCTGCAGCACTGGGGTAGAAGCTTAAAAGGCACCAGTGGCATACAGGGAGGATCTGAGGTGTCTGGTGTCAAGATGAGAGCTGGGGAACAGCTTTCTCTCAGACATAAAAGCTGGCAGAGACCATTATCCCTTTGCTGAGCACCCCCCGCCCCCCACTGAGCCATGGAGCTGGCAAGTGGGTATCATATTTAATACTCCATAAATCTGGCTAACATGATTTGCTCCACCCTGGAGATCCCCTGAGACTTTGTCCCACGCAATTTATAGGTCCCCCCAAACTGTTAACTATGACTTTTCCATATGAGAGGCTGGTCTTGGCTCATGCTTAATAACTTCCTAAATCCTATCAAACAAACAACAGCTGGCTTCAACAAGCCCCAGCCCCTGTACCTCTTGCTAAATGACCCAGGCCCAGCACTAGCAGCAGCCACCCTAGATTCACAGTTTGGCTTCTCCTGAGAATCTCCAAGCCCAGCACAAGTAGCAGCCATATCAGGTTGCTTTATAGCTTATTCAGGGTGGCCCTGGGAAGAACACAGGTTGGGGAAGACCTTGGCCTTCACCACCCAGGAAATCCCAGAGCCTGCATGCCTAGTAGACAGCTGCAGACGATATTGGTGCACCACTGCCCTGCCCCCACAGAGCTGATCCTCCATGGAGGGTGGAGGTTGGTGGTAAGTGGTCACAACCAGTCCTTGCAGCTGAGTGGCCTAGGTAAATGCCTCCCATTGACCTTCCAACAGCAATCAAGTGCAACTACAATATGAGGGTGTACTTAGCCCACACAAAGAGTGCTCTTCAAGTACCCAGCTTGGGTGATAGGGGAGGCGTGCCATGGAACCCTACAAGACACCTACTACATTAGGTCATCCTACCAAGATGTGGAGTCAAAGCAGCTCTACTTCATACACAGAAGCAAACACAGGTAGGCTGCCCAAATGAAGAGATAAGGAAACATGGCCCAAATGAAGAAACAGATCAAAACTCCAGAAAAAGAAGTAAACAAAATGGAGATAAATAATCTATCAGATGCAGAGTTCAAAACACTGTTTATAAGGATGCTCAAGGAACTTAGTAAGGACCTTAATAACATAAAAAAGATTCAGTCAGAAATAAGTCAAGAATAAGTTGCAGGGAAATGGTAGAGTGAATGAAGCTGAGAATCAAATCAAAGATTTGGAAAATAAGGAATCAAAACAAACAAACAAAAACAAAACAAAACAAAAAACAATTAATCAGAACAACAAGAAGAAAAAAGAATCCAAAGAAACAAAGATAGTGTACGTAGCCTCTGGAACAACTTCAAGAGGTCCAACATTCACATCATAGGAGTGCCAGAAGGAGAAGAGAAAGAACAAGAAATTGGAATTCTAATTGAAAATATAATGAAAGAAAGCTTCCCTAATTTGTTGAAGGAACTAGACATGCAAGTCTAGGAAGCACAGAGCATCCCAAACAAGATGGATGCAAACAGGTCCTTGCCAAGACACATCATAATTAAAATACCAATGATTAACGATAAAGAGAGAATCTTAGATGCAGCAAGAGAAAAGCAGTTAGTTATTTACAGAGGCATCCCCATAAGACTGTCAGCTGATTTCTCAAAAGAAACTTTGCAGGCTAGAAGGGATTGGCAAGAAATATTCAAAGTCATAAAAAGCAGGGACATATCGCTAAGATTGTTCTACCCAGCAAAACTATCATTCAGAATCAAAGGGCAGATAAAGAGCTTTCCAGACAAGAAAAAACTAAAGGAGTTCATCATCACCAAACAATTAGTATATGAAATGTTAAAGGGACTTATTTAAGAAAAAGAAGAAGGTCAAATCTACAAACAATAAAATGGCAATAAATATATATCTATCAACAATTGAACCTAAAAAAAATCTAAGCAAATAATAAAAACAGAGACAGAATCATGGATATGGAGAGTGTTTTGATGTTTGCCAGATGGGAGAGGAGGTGTGGGGAAATAGGTGAAGAGGTGAGGGGATTAAAAAGTACAAACAGGTAGTTACAGAATAGCCATGGGGATGTAAAGCACAATATAGGAAATGGAGTAGCCAAAGAACTTATACTCATGACCCACAGACATGAACAGTGCTGTGCTGATGGCCTGAGGGAGTGGGGTCTATTGTGTGGAGGAGGGCAAAGGGAGGACAATTGTAATAGTATAATCAATAAAATATAATTGATGAAATATGAAATAAAATTCCTCAAGGAAAATAATAATAATAATAAAGACACACTAGTCATAAAAGTATAAAGTATATGAAAAGGTGCATCTCTAAGGGTTCATTAGTGGTAATGAATATTCAATTGATCACATTAAATTTTCAGCTGTATGAGAGAAAGTAACAAAAAAGACATTATGTAATAACCTTAGAAAGCACCTTCTATGAAATATATAATGAAGTTTTATCTCTATGTGTTATTTAGAATATAGGAAGCAGTTAGGACACCTATTTTTTTCCTTTTTGAGACACACAATGTACTAAATCCTTCAGATCCTTAAAAGAAGTGTTTTAATTTGACTTATTTCAGAATGTTATTTCTGCAACAAACAATAAATTTTCACCTCTTTTATTTTCTACATTTTGTTTGTACTTTGAAAAATCTCATTAATTGTTAGGGGCAGGTCAACTAATATAACACCTACTCAGAAAATCCAATTCATTTCTTCTCAAGGAAAGACAGTTTTTGCCACTAAGATCAGGAAACGACAGCAAGTAAAGATTTCTCTTGTACCAGGTGTTACCTGCTAACCTTCACTAACCTTAACTCCACATAACACTGAAAGAAAAGCCAGCGCCCTTCCGTTCCCCAGACCTTGAGAAACTACAGCAGGACTAGTGCATGTCGTATTAGCCAATGGGAATAAAACTAGCTGAAATTTAAAACAATTGTGGCTGATGTGACATGGCGTTCCATGTGTTTTTCAACCTTCCAGACATGGGGAATTTTTAAAATTACAGAATTCTAAGTCCCAGCTTTAAACGTTCAGATTCATTGTGTTTGTTATGGCTGCTCTCACCCAAGGTAAGTCTATTCACGAACAGTCTGGAGAATATTTAATCTGGTCCAGGCCACTTTTCAGATCAGAAACCCAGAAAAGGGTCTTAAACATTAAACATTAAATGTTAATATTAGAGCAGGGACCACATATTGGATCTTAGCAGTTCTATTTTCAAGAGGCCACACCCTCAGATTGGGGGAGCTTAGGGATTTTGAAAACCGTTGTCCATTATGTGAGTTACACATGGCCTTACTCAGTGTGGGATTTATACTCTTCATTAGGTGGAAACTTCTATTTCCAGTTTAGCAGAGGTCCTCTTCGAACTCCGCCACTCTCAGACTATTGTTATTTCTGAACCTACAAATTAACAAAGGTATTCTAAGTTGAATGCTTTTAAAATATAACAGTAAAAAATATTGTTTATGTTATTATCTATTTTCTCCATTGAAAAGAGTCTAATCAATTGTTCTGAATATACAAGTAAGGCATAATTTTTGTAAAACTTTACAGAATACATTTGTAGGGAAGCTCACTGAGATGCAATATGGCTCCAGCTGCAAGAGTGTCTGGGAAATGTTGGACTTTGAACTCTGTTGCCTCAGGCTTTGCTGACTCCCCAGAAAACTGGAATGCCACCCAAAGATGAGCATCATGCCCCCAGGAAGGAGGTTAATGAATGTACAGAGTGTGGCTACTGCCTGATGTTATCTGTAAACTCAGAAATGCACTGTTTTTCTGGTGGACTACATGACTGCCCGTCATTTGGTTTTACTATTAACCTCTTTTAAAAAGGGACCCTGTCCTGGGAGAGGTGTGGATTCTTCCTGGTGGGCCACCACTGGGAGCAAGCAGCTGCTTTACCCATGCATATAAGTTTCTCCTATTACAGTTATTATGAATTTGAATGAGGCTACAAGGCAGTTCTTTTTCATTGGTCCTGAATTTAGACTTCTGGAGCTTTCCCCCAATGTATAAAATTATAAGAAAGGATGACAAAATTTCTCAAATCCTGTTACTTTCATATACCCATTTGTAACATTTCAGTTAAATACATTATGCATCTTTATGCAATTTATATACAAGTATATACATATACATATTTATGCATATATAGACTTGCCTACTGTGGACATTTCATATAAATGGAATAAAACAATATGTTGCCTATTTTGTCTGGTTTCTCTCACATAATAATTTCATCAGTTCATCTCTGTTGTAGTAGTATAAGTACTTCATTCAGTTTTATTGCTGAATAATATTCCGTTGTGTGGATATACCACATTTTATTTCTCCATTCATCAGTTGAT
Organism: Micronycteris hirsuta; assembly: GCA_004026765.1. Taxonomy (NCBI): domain Eukaryota; kingdom Metazoa; phylum Chordata; class Mammalia; order Chiroptera; family Phyllostomidae; genus Micronycteris; species Micronycteris hirsuta. The sequence continues at coordinate 23,759 of PVJI01015187.1, read as the reverse complement.
AGACATTTGGGTCAGTCTGATCTGGGTTTACATCCAGGTTTTGATAGTCATTTCCTTAGTGACCATTGCTAGGTTGAGAGAAATAATGCTTAAATTTCATTTCTTTAGCTGCAGTACCCTGGATTCTAGCATATTCTTGACAAGGTTGCTGTGAGGAGTATGGAAAACAATATGTCTAAAACACAGTACCTGATAAGAACTATCATTAGCAGAGTCTAGTCAGGAAATCAGAAACCACATATTATTTTAACAGAAAGAAGTCAACACGGGGAATGACTGAAAAGGTAGTAGAAAAGGGACATCAAAGAAACAGAGAAATTAACTGTGGGAAGCAGCTACACCTGTAGGTCTAGGAGAACACAGGGAGGTGCGGGAAAGGGTTATCAGTGCCACGGAGGAGGGCCCAGTGAGTACGGAGAGTGTTCAGCTTGTCATGCACAGTTATCTGGTAGCGGGGCTGTTTCTGTTGCCTCCAGGGAAAAAGGCTATTCCTGGAAAAATGCTGAAGGAAAGTAAGCAGGTAGGGTGGAGCCTGTTCTTCCTCCCTCCTGCCTTCCATTGCCCCTCTAGGGCCTCCCACAAGCAGAACCTGGAAAAACCCAGAGAGGAAATGTAAATCTCAGAATCTCAGCTGAGTATAGAATGAAGAGTTAGGGACTGAGAAAAAATAGCTTAATAAGCTGGTATAGTCCTGCCTTCCATTACTCTGCATCTATACACATCTGTACATATTTTTGAACTATCATAAAGCAAAAGCTATGCTCTTGCTTAGAAAGAGGATACAATTGTGCAATTATCCTTTGGTCTCCCCTCTCTCTGGATAAGGGGAGACACAGGGTCCCAACAATCGCGTCCCTCTCCAGAAAGAGTCACAGCATCCACCTCTAGGCGATGTTAATGGCTCCCCAAATTTTGTTTCAGTTTTACCTGGAGATAAACCTGAAGTCTAAATGGTAATAGAGCCACCATCTAATTCACCATACATAGTGGATATGCCAGTCTGAAGGTGTGCCATTTGTCCTCAGTTGACTGGGTTTCTTTACTACTGGGCTTATCTAAATGTGTTCATGAAGGATCTAAATCCTCGGAAACCTGCATGGACATTAATTTGCCCAGCCTATGAATCCATCTCTCTTTGTGCTGGTTCAGTGCCATAAGGAGCTCAAAGTGGCCAAGTAAAAGTCATATTTCTTCCTTGAGTTCTAACCTAGGTCCAGTAAACCAAGGTCCTGTAAATCAAGCTCCAGATTTTCTTTCTGAGTCACAGGAGCTCCCTTGGATGAAGGGAAAGGAAACCATGAAGCAGAAGTAGGTGTCAAAGAAGGACATTGAAGGACAAATGAAGACATCAGGCCACCTTCTCACATGCATCTCTTAAAAGCCTATGCACTTGGTAATTAACCGCTTGCCCAAACCCCTGTCTTGGTGAGTCATTTGACTCCCCACTTCATGATGGTCAGGTGGAATCATTATTTTCATATTGCAGCTCAGGAGTTCAGTCCCTACAAGACTCCACAGAAGAAAAGAGTATGTCAGCGAACAGAGATTTGCCCCAAACCCTAGAGGTCTGCACTGTGATCTTCCTATTGCAGCCTGTGGAGACCCTTGCAGTGCCCCCTCCACCTCAGACACTCAGGACCTTAGGCTCTGCAGCTGTGGTTCTGTAAGTGGAAGGGCACTTTGCCCTGCAGGCTGGACTTGCTGCAGAGCTTTCTCTTGCTCTGGTCCCTGCCCAAACTTCACAGTTGTAAGGGTGACTCTGTAGTATCTGGGAGAGGACACTGCCTAGTTTATGCTGGTACTACCAAGGGAGTCCTGAGGGCAGCTGGTGAGTGAAACAAATTGCTGTTGCGTGCAGTGTGATAGGCCAGGGCTGGGATGACGACGCCCATAGAAACAAGCAAATAGAAAGGGCACATTCCTTCCCTGTGTTTGCCTTTCTATCTCTTCTAGTTCCCCTATGGGGAGGACCTAACAGGAATCCAGCTGGAAAAGAGCAAGAGTATTTGCTTACGAGGAACCTCAGCACCACCAGGCAGAATACAGGAGGTTGGGTTTGGAGACAATATGCAGGAGGCTAGTAACCAACCAGCACTGTATGAGACTGATCATAGCTTCGTCTACTGAATAATATGTGTGAAAGCAACTCGAACTGGCTTATTTTGTTTACAGTAAAGGCAGTATGTATTTATTGAAGAAAATTTATAAAAAGAATAAAATGAAAATCACTGATCATCTTCCCATTTATAGAAAAAATTTGGTACCTCTTCTGCACTTATTATGCGTGCACACACACATTTTTGTATTTGCAAAAAATGGGATCATGTTCTACATGTAATTTTTGAAACCTACTTTTACGCTTAACACTCTAATACACTGTTAGCATATTTATTTGTCATTAAATAATCCACAAATCAATGTTATTGTCCACATGGGATGTTAGTATATCTTTGTTGCATATATCAATACATTATAAAACATTCCCTCATTTTAGATGTTTTAAATAACTTATATTAATAAGTTAATACTATGATAAATATCTTTTAAATGATTCACAAAACTTTTTGATATCCTATATTTTGGAGTAACACTCACATTACTTGTATATGTAAGTCCCTTTAAAAATAGGGTTTGTCACATATAGTAAAGCAATTTCTTTCATGGCAGGTCAGGTGCAAACTCTATGCCTTCTTTCTTTCCTCCCCACCTCCCTTCCTCCCTGTCTCTTTCTGTGTCTCTCTCTTTCTTTCTTTGGCAATCATGTTATGGTGTTAGGCTGAGGCATTACTTGGATTACTGCACATTCAAAAATGCATGCAGGGAGAGGTTTTTTGAGTGTGGGCGGTGATGAGAACAGCTGGGATGGAGACTGAAGGAAATGGCGAGGACATTTCACATAGATATAAATGGAATTGCTTAGCACAAAAAACTTAGGATTTTTTGTGCTAGAAGAATAAATTAGAATTGAGTGGTTTTCTTTCTCTGCAAATATTAAATGCTAAATCTTAAAACCATCTGTACTCCTTCCGAAAGTTTAAAATTTCAATATAGGTAAGTCAAAGTGAAGAAGTTGGGATGGAGTGTGTGCGTGTTGGGGGTGGGGGGGAGGCGGCGTTGCTGCTGTGTTGCCAAGCAACATCGCTAATCTAAGCTCCCTCAATTAAGTGCCATTAAAAAAAAAAAAATGGCCACAATAAATGTATCCCAAAAGGAAGTAGGTCAGTATCAGCTCTTTCAGGAGGAGTTTGTAGGGAGCCCCAAATGGTCCCCAATAAGGGTAAAATTGTCTGTAAGCTGTTTTGTCTTTCTTTTGAAATGCAAACCCTTATACCTCAACTCACCGGTGCCCAAATCAGATGGAGTCACGGAGCTAAAATGTATCCCGTTCCATTCTGCGAAAGTACTCACAATGAGATGAGAGAAGTGCCACCACATGCAGAGGTTAGGAGCCCATAACCTTTCTCAGAGGACAGAATTCCACGGCTAGAGTCTACAAACTGGGAAGGAGGAGTCCCACCCGCATCTCGGCATCAGCCCGAGGAGCAGAAGAGGACGACAAGGCGTGCTTGTGTTCTTGCTCCTGGAAATGTACCATTTAAATTCAGATGATCTCTTTTCCTCTCTGTCCAAACGTCAATTCTGCCTGTAATTTTTGTTTGTTTGTTCATTTGTTTCCCCCCAAAACAACTGCTATGGAATGGAGTTTGTCGAAGATAAGGATTTGTTATTTTCTCCGTAATGAGTCTGGTCAGCTGGAAGTTCTGGAATTTTAAGGAAATTATTCAAAATTGTTAGCTGGGGTTTCTCCTCCCCATGAGCTAAAGAAATTTAAGCTTTGATTTCCTGATGGAGAAAAAAAATGACCCAGAAGAACATCCTTTTCTCTGACATAAGACTGGCAAGAACGAGAAGGCAAGCGTGGGTAATGATACTCACATCTATGCATTGCTTTATATATATCTTTCCAAATGCATGTACTTAGTCTATCGGTTTTTGAGTAAACACGAAAGAATGTGATAATAGTGCGCCTGGAAATATGTAATTGGATTTAGTACCAGGAGAGAATCTTTGTCACCTACCAAACATTTTTAGGTAAGTTTCGTTAAAATGGAACATACTTGGGGTTTTAGCCTTTGAGAAGTCAGGTCTCGCTCATTTGAATTATTGTCCCTTATAAAATATCTGTAATTGTGTATGTGGGTAAATTAGGTTATTGGGTTAGTTTTGAATAAAAATGAATGTCTATGTAGGTCAGGTAAATTTTGATGACTTGTCACTGCTTGTGGCAGATTATAGAAACAGTACTGTATGCTGGTGTCAGAGACATGATTTGAAATATTTTTGAATTTTATAGAAACATTTTAATAGAGGCACTAGGAACTTACTATTTATTTCACTGAGGTGCTGAACCAAATACTGCTATTTAGTGCTAAAAACTACTAACTTTGAAATTACAGGGGTTATGGTTTTCAGGTTATATGTTCGCTATTTAAATTGTTAATCCTCTCCAATAAATAATTATTTCCCTAATTTTTGATAGAATTTTGTAACATTTTTAAATGATTTAAATGGAGTATGTACTGATTCTAGAAAACATGAGAAACTAAAAATCACAAAGGAAATATATCCTTCAGCATTCTTAGCAGTCAATGGTTTTTAACTCTTTCTAAACATTTTTATCACAATAAAATGTCCTTCTGAGTCTTTTGTGATAGTTTTTGATATCTCTCCTTTATACTCTATAATTATTGCACGAAATATATGTAGTATTATATACACAGTATATATGCTTTGGATAAGAAAGTAGTTTGTTTTAATTTAAAAAAGTAGTACTTTGTGTCCTCATGGGATTCCAATGCCTTACTAATAGATCTGTTTGTGATTGTTCAGTAAGTCTTAATGCAGTATCTATTCTGGTGACTACTATGTATTTTTCTCTAGTGAATGGGCTTATCTAAAAAAGGGTTCTAAAGATAGCTCTCAGTGACGCATGCATATGCTTGGTTCAACAATAGTTGCTAATTGTAGTTATTGTTGTTAAATGTTTGTTTCTTTTTCCTTAGAAAATATTACTTTTGTTTCATGATATAGTTGTAGTCAAGAATATGGAAAAATTTTCAGGTTTTGTCTTAAAATTTGTACTTAGCTCTTGTTTTCTCTCCTTTTGAAATATGAAATTAATACCCTGTAGGAAATAAAAGAAATTTATATTTGTTTAAAAATAATATGTCTGAAGAGGAATAATGATCTCTTTTAATAAAATAGTCATTCCTGGTCTGAGAAGTTTATTTTGGCAACTATGCATTTAAATATATGAATGCTTCTAAATTCACAAGTATTTTTACTAACATTCACTATATATACATTGCATATAGAGGAGAACATTTAAATAAAAATATTGAACAAGCACAAAATATAGCTGTGATTCTCAAAAATCATTTAAAATATGACCTTATTGATGATTAGTGTTACCTCAGGAGAAATTATAGGCTCTGAGATTATATATTTTGCAAATGTACTTCTTAAGTCATGTGGTATGATTCACTCATACCCAGTCTGTGTTCTTATTTGGTTCATTCAAGAGTGTAAATCTAGAACTTAGATGTAGAAGCACGTGGAGAAATGTACCTCAAGTCATATCATGTAATGAAATTATGTGTGTGTGTGTATATGTACACACACACATATATATATATATATATGATTAGATTATTTGGTTTCTCATAAACACTCTGTGAGCAGTAGAGCATGGTGGTTGAAAGCACTGAGTCTGGACCATGTTGGTTCTAATTCTGGCTTTGCTGTTTACAAACTCTGTGACCTCGAGAAAGATCCTGTATTTATTTGAGCTTTAACTTCTCATGTATAGAGTAAGAACAATAGTAGCAACTACTGTTGTAAAAACTAAATGTTAATGTATTTAAATCACTAAGAAAAGTGCAGAGCACATAGTAAGTGCTATGTAAATACAAGCTACTATTTTTGTGACTATTAATTTAACACCTTTCTATGCACCATGTGGACTTAAAAAATCCCTACATTCAAGAGTTTGAATGCAATAAAGGAGTTTAGAATTACAATTAAGACACAATAGTAAAAGCATAGCAAAATATTAAGTTAGTATTAATCTACTTGTAATATGACATTATTTTACACATATTTCCCCGAAAAAACTTAAAAAGGAATGAAACTATTGAGAATGTTGCCATAGATGGTGTTAGCTAGGTTAGACATGTTCTTCCTGGGAAGGTAACATTTGAATTGACACCTGAAGACTAGAAAATATAAACTTTCCAAAATATCTAAAGAACTGTCAAAAATGGTCAAAGGAAATAGATCATATATATGTATACAGTTACCATAATATAACATGGTAGAACTCAGACAAAATATATCAATTATAATACTATCTAAGTGGACTCTGGAGCTGAAAGGAAAATTATGTGCCCTATAACTGTGGACTCCAGGAGTCCCTGAGTTAGGCCAAGAGAAATTCATAAGCCCTCTCAAATACCCTGTTCCCCCTGTTCCCCTCCACACACAGACAAGCCAATGAAAATGGAGTTCTGCTTCTAGTAAGGAGGAGCAACCTTTAATAAACCAGGTTTTCTACACATAACAGCAATAGATTCCAGACAAAATACGAAAGGTGACTATCAGAGGGCTCTAGAGAATGAACAGCACCTAGCAGGTTCTGGAGTGGAGTTGACATGTGAAGGATGTAATTGATATGGGTGAGTTCCCAGTTGTTATGAAGTCTCATTTGTAGCCTGGAAGGGAAGAGTGGGCATGGGCCAGCTAAAACTCCAGTAGGAGTGCTGTTGTGTTTCCTGGCAGGACAACAGGAGAAACCAGAGGAACCGGAGTGGCCAGAGAATGAGAAGGAAATGCCAGAAAAACAGTTGGAGGAGGAGGCACCCAGATTCTATGCATAAACTCTGCCTCAGTCTCTGGCTGATTTCTGAACTGTGTGTGCATGTGTGGGTTGAACAGAAAGACGGCTGAAGTGAGGTCTTACATGCTGCCCAACACACAAGCAAGACAGAGTTCTTGGTTTGAGTCTAATCAAGCTAATTTCCTGATAGACCATAGCAGCAATGTTCTTCAGGGTGATAAATTGAAATGGAAAGGACTAGAATAGAGCAGAACAGAATAGAATAGAAAATACTATATTTTGCAATGTATAATACACACTTTTTTGCCCAAATTTTTGAGGGAAAAATACGGATGCTCATCATACATGGGTAGTACCTAAAACAACTTGTAATTGTTTTTGTGCTTTGTAATTATTTGTTACATAAAATTTCTTGTACTATAATATGTTCAAAATGAATGCTAAAATTCCTTTATAATACAAAAAAAAGTCTTAAATATAAATAAATAAATAACTGAATTAACAAATTAAAAGAAAAGATTTTTTTTACTGAAAAAAAAGTTTTAGTTGGGACAAAAACATGGGTATGCATTGTACACAGCAAAATGCAGGTACAAATTTGCAATGCTCCTTTTTTTTTTTTTTAACAAAAAGATGATTAAGCTCAGGTCTGAATTTATCTAATCTTGGATACATTTTCAAAAGGAATATCCAATGTTAGGGTGTTTAATTAACTTATATTTTACTATCCAAAATGATGCTTAATCTTTGATAATTATTTTTTAGAGAATAAGTGTTTGGCAACACTTAATAAGAGGTAGACAACTGTGTTTTATCAAGAAAAATCAGAATTCTCACAGTGGTTTCAGCCACGTGGTCTACGAAGCTGCCCCACAGTGTTCTTCTGTCTTTAGACTGTTTTTGAATGGACATGGAGTTTACGAGTATGTTGTTGGGACAACCTTTTATGCATAATAAAATCTTAATTAACGTAGAAATTCTCCATAATTAAACACTGCAGTATATTCTATATTTAGAAGAAATATCTGGAAAACACGCTCTAATTTTTTTTAACTACTTTTAATTTCGAGTCAGGCATTTTGTTAATCAAATGACTTGTTAGATTTGAAAGAATCATTTATCTTTATTCAAATACACTTATGTTTTGTTTTGTGTTTTCACTTTGGAAACCTTTATATCATGTAAGCAACCAAAGCATTCTTGAACTCAAACACTTAATGATGTTTACACTGAATATTTTGTGGCAGGCACAGGGGAGAACCTAGGATTCCTAATTTCTAGCCATGAGCTATTTCCAATGCAGTGCACTGCCTTTTTTACTGATCTGTGTAGGAACTAAGTTAAAGCTACCTTTTCTTCCCTGAACTCAGAGACTCTTTCAATTTCTGAAGTAAAATAAAATAAAAATAAGAAGTTAAATATTGACTAATACCCCCTACCTTATAGAAAGAGATAATAGTAGATGCTCAGTATCTAGCTATTTTAGAAAATGAGTTGGGCCCTGATGGAACAAACTCTAGCCACTTAGAAACACAACATAACTTTTATTTGCTTTCATCACATCCGCAAGAACCTTTCCGCTCCCTGGTATTCATTCATCCATTCCACGAGTGTTTATGTTTCACTAAGGAAGTTTAAGATGTTGCTCTAGGTTAATCTTAATCTAGGCTAATCTAGGCTTTTGGGCTAATATGTAGTGATGTTTTCTACTCTCAGTCCAACTGGATTTGGAGTCAAGAGCAGGGAGAGAATGAGAGAAAAACAGATATTATTGGACAATGGGTCATCTCCTAATATGTATACATTTTCACTATTGTACCACTTTAATTGCTTAAATTGTGCTAACCCTTTTACCACTATTTATGTCTCTTCCTTTTATTTTTCCTCTTTTCAGACTTTCATTCTTGTCAAAACTACTTAAAACCTCTGTCCATATATTATACTTGAATGTGGTAACATGATTTTTCTATATTGGAAATCGCTTCCATCTCAACATCAAAGCACCAATACATTTTGCAACTTGGCCATTAGATTTACTATCTCAAAATTTCAAATTTGACCTACTGAATAGTTTTCCTATTTTAGAGTTGATTTTTTTAAACATGATATTTTCATGGAATTTTATCTCCTCTTTAATTCTCCCATTCTTAAGTAATGAACCATTATTCATTGGAATGCTGAATACTACATTTTTAAAATTGGCATTTTGTAATCTGGGAGAAAAAGGTGTGTGAAGGCTCAGGATTCCATATATTCCTTAGGTCTCAACTTAAATCCATTTATTTCTGAATTTCTGAGTATTTTTTGCTCCAGAATTTCTTCCAATGTTCTCTCCTCCAGATAATTGCACACATGCTCATATTTACACACCTGTAGGTTTTGGTGTGATTAAATTATACATAGTAATGCTATTAATACAAATTCATTATATGTATGTGATACTTGAAACATGTAAAGTTACTCACATTTAACACCATTTGTCCCAACCCAGAAGTTGTTTGTCCAATCAATGGCTTAGCACTTTGCTTCAGTCAGCTTTGGCCTGGTGACTAATCACTGCCTTTGCATAGTCCCAGATAGGATCAAAACTCTTTTTCCCAGAAATATGTATAAAACAGAGACTTCCAGAAACCTCCATAACTTGTGCTTCACTGATCCCACAGGGATTGGGGTGAGTCAGGCGCTTCGTGCTCCCATTTGCCAAGGCAAGCTTAGGCAACGCCGTATCACCAAACCATCTCATATTAACATGAAACTTCAAACTCTGCCCACAGGATACAGACCCTTCCTTCTCACAGCCCTGAGGCTGCACTTTATACTTGGCTTCTCCTCACAGATTCTTGTCACATGTGTTACCCAGGGGCAGTGGCTATAGCCAATAATTAATCCTGGTGGGTTGGCTTTTGTCCAGAATTCAATTGTCTTCTCAGTTGATAACATAGATAATCTTGGCAAAATTACTCAAGAGATTTTTTAAAGGATATATTTGAGGGGCATTCTTGAAGGCCGTTGAGCTTTCAAATTCTTATCTGTGATGAGCACAGGCCAAAGAATGCCATGCATTTTTCAATAAGTGAGGAATTTTATTTATCTGACTTCATAAGTTAATGCGTCTTTTCAACTAGGACAAAATGAAAAATGATAAATAAAAGCATTCACTCTTGAAATTCCATTACATGCTGGCCAAGTTCGGCCTGCCTAGACACAGACAACCAGACCCAGAATGGGGCACAGAGAGCCTTTGTGTTTGTGGACACCCTTCCTGGTCACCCACTCTTCCCCGGGAGCACTCTCTCTGAGAGAAAGAACAGCAGCTTCTGAAAGGCCACAGCTACCTGGCATCACTATGAAGCCTTGGTGCTGCTAGGAATGGGCTTGCCACTCTCAGCTAGACCATTGTGCTCTTTTGAACATAAACAATTTCAAACAATGACAAAACCAGACAAGGCCCTGTGACATTTCTGGATCAAGGCAAAAACAAGAACATTCTGTAATCACGTCTTAACAGATAAAAACAAGAATATTGTCCAAACAATTAAAAAAAAAAAACAAACAAACCCAAATGTCTCCTTAATCTGGCTAATTTGAATAACCACCGCCTTTTTACCAATTACAGGTGTAGCTTTATTCCATTCTTCCCTATTTTCTAGAAAATAATTATTAAGATGCTCAATCAATGAATTATTCTCACTTCCTAACAGCAGCACCAATCCAGAGCAAAAGCCCTGCTTCTTTGAACTCTCCTAAGTCCTTTTACACACCCTTTTTCCGAGACGCTCTTGTGTTTTCCAAGAGAGTATGGTCCCCCTCCATGTAATAAATCAGTAAAAGCAACTATTTTCTACCACTCGTGTGTTCCAGGAGGTTTTTAGCTGGAGACATTTGAAAAATCTGTGACATGAGCAATTGGGGGCCAAAGGAAAGCTAGAACACTTACCAGAAAAGACAGACGTGTGCAAAGAACAGAGAGGTAAATTAGAAACAACAGAAATTTCTCCAAATGCACAGAAAAAGGGAGATTGATATGGAAAACAGCAGAGAGAAAATACTGCTAGACACATTTTAGGAAGAGAGGACTTGAGAAAACAGGCACAAGTCACAATCAAGTGGAGAAAACTTACATTACTCAGATAATTGCAAGAGACTATGCTAAGGTAGGGAGGCCACAGATGGCTGGCTCCCTTGAGTAAGTGGCTAATACTCTGAAGAATGATTAAGAGCTAACTAGGTGAATAGCCAGGCATAAGGAAGGATATTTGTGAATGTCCCATGGTGGAAAAGAATATTATAAGTATAAAAGCATGAAGTAAGTGTCATTAGAATGGCCACGGCAGTGGGAATATTCTGTCTAAGAGAGTAGAGAGGTAATAGAGTTATAATATGCAAAATGTTACAGGACAAGGATTGGCAAACTATAGCCCACTGCGGGAGGGCTCTGCCCTCAGAGCTGCCCCCTGGCCTCTGCAGATGAGAATAAGTCTACCAAGACCTGTTCTGCTTGGGGAGGAAAGGTAGCCGATCTCTCAGAAGAGAAAGGCCTTGAGCCTGTTCCTCAATGGGCTTTTACTGGGTTTAATTTGCATAGGAATACAGGGCATATAGGTAAAGCTCATCAATCATTGTCAGGCAGTAATGATCAAACAATAGATAACATTCAAAGAACTATGAGGGCTTATTCTGAGTCAGGGTCAGTTAGCCAAAGGGCCATAAAATTTGGAAACAAACTCATTTTATGCTTGGACCCTTAACATTTCAATTGAGGGCATTCTTAACAAAGCAGGTTTCACAGGATTTTATGCATTCTTTCTTAGGTCTGATCGCCCTGGGGAACTTCCTGTTCCTGCCCAGGGCCTCACCCACCTCCAGCATTGTTTCAGGCTTAAGTCAGGCAGGGGAAGTAAGGTAGCCAAGAGATTAGGAGTCTTTTTACAGACAGAAAGAGTACTCAGGCTATGACAAAGCAGAGGGATGAGGGTCCATTACCCCTTTTTTATAGTTCCTTAAGTCCTTCCCTGATGACCCCTTCATGACCATGCCTGTCTTAGGTCATCCCTCCGTTGAGGAATCTTACCTGTCATTGGCTAACCAGTCATCCACCTGGGGCCAAGCAGGGTGAAGTAAAAGGAGGCAGAGGCAGTGTCTCTGCCTAAAGAATAAGCTTTGTCTCCTTAGTGGCTTATAGTCCCAAAGTCTTTTACTCAGTCTTAGCCATGGGGGTTACAGCTTCTGAAACCAGGCAGGGTGGTTCCCAATAGCCCATGATTCAAACACAGCCATTGCTCGTGTTTGCATGTGAACAGCCTCCTCTCACTGGGATTTGATCTTGCAATCTCAGGTGGAAAAATGAGAGAATGGCAGACACCCTGACAGGCCCCTACCAAATGGACACGGAAGAGCTGCAGAAGGAAAGGATGTTCCACTTAGGGACCAACCATTAAGAGGGGAAAAGAGCAATAGATAAAGTGCGGGGCCATTTATGGACAAGGACTTCAACATCAATCATCACATCCAATAGAGAAACCTGACACTGATGGACACCATATTGCCACCTAGTTCACCAATGAGATAAGTTACTCCTTCATCCAAGGGAGAAATGGCCCAGTAGAGAGAGGAACTAGAAGTGTTTGTCTAATATTGTTCTAAGTAAGAGAATTCCTTTATCGTATGTGAGGAGTTGGGGAAGGGAGGGAATCAATGTTCTCCTCTAAGGAAAATATCAAAATTATATATAGAACAAAAAATATATAAAGAGTTTAAAATTACTTTGTTATGTTCTAATTTTAAGAAAGGAGGAAATGCGAAGCTAAATTTAAATTAAAAAATTCATTAATATAATTACTTTTTTTATTGTTTATGCCATTATAGTTCCCGATTTTTCTTTTGCCCACCTCCACCCAGCCCCACCTTCTCCCCATGTCCATGGGTCATGAGTAAATGTTCTTCGGCTAACAAGTCATTAGTGTACATAAGGAGACACTAGTAAGAAGTCAATAGAGGACTACCGAGAAGTAGCTTCCCAGAACTTGGCCATTCTCATGGACCAGGTGTTTGTAGAGGGTAAAAAACTTCTGAGCTTGAACTTTGAGCAGTATTAAAACCTAGATGCCTGTAGCTCTTCAAGACATTCACTGTGGTTAATAGTAGATTTAATGTAGTTGATGTATTACGAAGTAGCTCATGAAAAATTTTTAATCATTCCTGTAAAACAAGTCCATTCTTTGTTAGCCATAATTTAATACAGAGTCAGCATTAGGACTGAATTTTGAGCTCTTATTATAATGCTGGTTAATCACTGACAGACGTAGTTTCAGTGGGAAAATAATGGGTGTCTTTGTTTTTTTTTTAATTAAGTTCAATGCCCTTACATAAAAATATTTTCTTCATAGTTAATGTAGTGTTTCCTTTTATAGTTTAAATTTTTGCCTTTCATATGTTCATCAATTCAAAAGTTATGTATGTTTGTTGCAAAAACTCAGATATTTATGGAAAAATGCAGAATAAAGTGAAAGCCTTCTTGGCAAATATTTGACCTTCTCCTTTCTCCCTCTCCTCCCATACTATCATGGTTAACAGTTTCAACTGCGTAACTTACAGAACTTTATCCATGAATTTACAGATATGGCTTTCTTGATATAAATAGAAATTTTACTATTTATTATTATTATTATTATTGTTGGTATTGTTATTGTTATTACTATTATGTAACATGTGCTTCATTCTTTCTGTGGCTCCAACTCAGCACAGATAAATCTACTTGAACAACGGTTAAGAACTGCAGTGTAACCCTCAGTACTGAGTGGATATAAGGTGTTTTAGAGTATTCAGAACTCAAAGCAACATTATTTCAAAAATCTTTAGCATGATATTGTCAGATTTGTGAAAAACTTATTTTAGCTCCAGGTTTTACATTATGATTACAAGAAAGACTATAGAATTTCAAGGAAAGAGCCTTGGACCTGAATGAACCCTTAAACCAGAACAACTTATCATTTGAACTCTGTGATTTAATGTCCTCATCTGTTAATGGGAAGACTTTGGTCCAGATTATTTCTAATATTCCTGCTAGCTCTATTTTATATTTGTACATACATATAATTTTGTATGTGTATAGTATTGTAACACCCAGTTTTGGTTAAAAGCCTTTCATATTTGGCAAGTATTAAATATCTATTTTCACTCAATATTTTAGTTAAACTGAGGAGCAAAAATATATGTTACCTGCTGCCCATGTCAGATATTGACTGAAAGCTATTTTCTGGTTTCCCCTTGAATTGTTATATCCAATAATAAGTACTTTTCAAAAGTCCTGGTTCCACAGTAAATATCCACTTCTCTAAAGATAGGGAATTAAGAATCTAAGTACAAACTGAACTATTAGTGTCTAGAGGAATCAAATTAAGGAAACTATGACAAAACTTTCTTTTTAAAGTGAGGAAGTTTCCCTTCAGTTGTGAGAAATACATGTAAAAGAAAAACACAAAAATAGGAAACTCCGTAGGAACAAACATGAGGGACAGCAAAATATCAGGGTGGCAGCTGTAAGGGAATGAAAATGTGGTCGTTCTGGTTACTCAAAAAGAGCCCCTTGTGGCAAGTGCGCAAAGCTAACTTCCTGATAAAACAAAGCATTTCATCCTAGGTAGAAAATGATATTAAGAGCTATTTGGATGACAGTGACATACTGCTTTCAAGGGGGAAATAAAATACATATTCAAGTGAAAAATTCAAGTAATGACTCTGTTTCAAGTATAGGCTTAATGTCACCAAGAGAAAAGAGCAGACGATGTGCGCATGTGCCCGAGAAGAGCCACAGAGATGGACTAGTCAACTCAGGGAACTGATTGGTCAACCCTTACTTCACAAACACGTTTCTGTGCCAACCTTTTCATAAGGTACTAGAAGGAGTGCAATGTAGCATAAGACAGTCGCCTTTCAAAAGTGTGCCATCCACCTGGGAAGGTAAAATATGACCACAAGGAGTTAGTTAATTACAAGGCAGTAGACTCATGTGTCATACTGGATGACCTAGAGCAGGGAGAAAGAAGGGCTTTTGTGCGGGAATGAAGGGGTGGGTGCTTCAGAGAGATGTGTATAGAATGGCAATGGGTCCCTAAAGTAGAAAAGCATAAGGCCAGAAAGTCAACCGTATTTCTAGAGTTTTGTGTTTATAGACTAAAGGCAAAAAGGAATACTTGGGGTCAGATTATCCAAGCTGAACTAACTACTTTGGTCTATATTCCACTTGTTTTATAGGTGAATAATTTGTTGAATGTGTTTGAATATAGAAATGCCGTAATGCAAAATGTTTCAAGGAAGTTTATTCTGGGAATCTATATGCAATAACTTTTCTTTAATTGAATATAAATAAAAATGCGAAAAGAATTACAATTAGTTTTTAAATGTAGTTCTTTAATTCATCATTTCCTATTCTCCTACTCTGCTTCCCTTCATATAATTTATTCCTATCTGACATTTTCATAAGGGTAGGGACTCTATCACTTTTGTTCACTGCTGTACTTCCTAACTTCTAAGACAGAGGTGAGCATTTGATAGACATTTGTTGATATTATAAATACATTTATATTGAAAAGCTTGAGGCAGGGAGAGCAATTAAGTGTTTATCATGATGATAAAACTTGACCTTGAATAGAGGCAGAACAGTAAAATGGAGACATTTAATATATTGAGGAATGAATAAACTAGATTTAGTAACTTACTGAATGTGGCTGGTGAAGGATAAAGAGGAATCTAAAATTGCTGAGGCTTCAAGGTTATATGCATGGAGGGATAATGGAGGCATTAAAAATATTGGGCAGTCAGTTGGAAAGTATGTTTTGGCTAGATAACAGAGTAAGCTCTTGACACAGACTGAGTTGTTGAGGGACAGTTAGAGATTTCTGATTAGAATCCAGGCAACAGGCCAGGCTTGCAAATTTGGCTTTATGCTTTATGGTGGAGATGATAGCTGAAATGCGAGCTTAGATAAGATTCCTGTGGGACAACCTCTAAATGCAGTGAGGAGGAGAACAGAGGGCCGGACCTTATAGTTATTTAAGCCATCTTCACAAATAATCTTAAGCAGTGGGGCCCATTTGTAATTTATGCACTTATCTCACATATATCTAGTGAGTCCTGACCCCCTACCCCAGCACACACACACACACACACACATAATACGACGTATCTGGGGAACTCACATCTGGTAGAGGAGACAAACAAAGAGAAAAATTTACACACAGGACCCGTCCGAGTAAATCAGCCATCCCAGCCGGACCTGCCCAGTCACAGTCCTGATGTTGCTAGATCCCTTGATCTTTCGAGACAAGCTGAGGTTTTACGTGAGAATTTCTAATGCCTAAATGTAGAACATTGATTAAAATGTGTGAGACAACCAAAACATTTTTGCTGGCTGGATTTAATTTGTAGCCAGCCCTACTGTAGCCTCATTCAAGAAGAGATTCCTCTAACTCCCTCATCCCTTAATTGTACAATCTCTGGGGAGGAGGCTTTTAGTCATTTGAGAACCAGATTAAACAATTTGCTTGAGAGGGATATTTTAGGATGGCCATTTTATAATGAAAGATAGAATTACGCTTGTTAGCAGGTTTGTAATATTCATTTATTTATTTAACAGATATTTACAGAGTTCATACTATGTGCTAGGCACTCAGTATATAATAATGAACAAATTAGACAAATAGAACTTTTGTTTATGCAGATTTCTTCAGGTGGGAAGGGACTTAGGCTCACTACCAATGAAAGGAAGAAAACTCTACCAGCTGAAATAAAGAACACCCTAGCATGCGGGCTGAAACTGCTTTAATTTTATGAGAAAGCTGAGGGTGAAGGGGGAGGTACTATTCCTAGGTGAAAAGTTTGTTTATCTGTATCATGCGGGGAGCGTGGATAAGAGACTGTGAAAAAGGCCCTAGAGACATCTAGGGTAGGCAGGGGGAAAAAAACAATGATCAAAACATATCACCTTCGTTATCTGCAGAATGTAACAGTGAAGAACAAGTTGGAATTGAATGCTGGTTAAAGCAGTGGATTTCAAGCTTTCTTTGATTATGTCACAGTTAAGAAACTATTTTCCCTTTCCACACAGTACACAAAAGAGCCATGCATTCAGATGTCTTAACATGCACACTAAAACAACTGTTTCACTGGTCATGACCTATAATGAGCTAAACCCACATCTTTGAAAAACATTAAATCAAATAGTCCTTAATTCTTCTCAATGGGCCATGGAATTTTCCAGGACTTCAGTGTTGAGAGTGAATGGTGATACTTGAGATATGATATAATTCTTATAGATTTAAATAATTTTTAATGTATTTATTCTTTTATATGCAATTCCAATGCACACTAAGAAGCTGTGCTTATTTCGGGGGGGTTTTACTTTTACCAGTTGAAATCAAGTTAATTGAGATTTTGAAAGAGTATATCAACTTAAATTTTTAAATAAAAATAACCAGAATAAATTTAAGTTTCAATTTGTAGAACTTATTTTAAGGATACTCATGAACAAAATATCAATGATAATTCAAAGTATTAATTATTGCCTTAAATTTCAATTTACATCATAATAATGGCATTAGAAAAATTAGCCCAAGATGTATAGAGTTTTGAAAATATGGAGGCTTATTTATTGATATTGATTCATGAAACTATTTTTAAATCTATTTTGATAATTGGTTGGATTTTGAAATAATTAGGAGAGTCAGATATTACATAGAAATCACCACATTTGTGCAAGCTTTAGGAGTTGAATTTCTCCAATGCAGGGGAGTTTGATTATAATGTTTAAATTATGTTCTTTAGAAATACACCAATGTAAATTGAAGTAATGTAAAATCAAACTGACCCTTTCATAATGTGTAACAAATGTTCAGGGCAAGAAAACAAGACAAGCACCAAAAAAGCAAGTAAAGTAAGGAATCATAAACCTGATCGTCTAAGACACAAAATAGATCTTCAATAAAGTTTTTTATTAACCCAGCTTTTTGGATCGCATTTCCCACACAATGAAAATGAACTTGTATTTCCTATAATAGGTCTATACTACCATACCATTTGGTTTCCCTGCTCTCAATCTATTATGTGGCAGAGGTTACAGTAAATCTTCAGTGATAATTATAGAAATCGTGGACCTTTGTTAGCTCTGTAATTATTCATGATGTTACGCAGGGAGGCTGAGGACCCCATGTTAATAAGCTGAGTGACTGTGATACAGATACAAACCACCATTGGAACGCTCTGGCAAAAATGCACAATCTGAACATAATCATGGGGAAACATCAGATGAATTTATATTTAATGACAGTCTAATAATGAGCCTGAACTCTTCTAATGTTAAAAATCACCAAAGACCAAGGAAAATGGTCTTTTGTAACAATTCTAGACAACTAAATGTAATGTGTTTCTTTTGCTATAAAGAACATTATTTGGCAATTTGAATAAGATAATATTATTGTATCAATGTTGACTTCCTGACTTTAATTGTATTGAAGTTATGTAAGAGACTGTCTTTGTTTTTAAGAAATATACTCTGGGATATTTAGAGGTAAAGGGGCATCAAGCATGTCTGCAACTCACTTGTAAAAGCTGAGAGAAAGAGAATGATAAAGCCAAGGTGATCAATGTTACCATTTAGTAACTGCTTGAAGGATTTAGGGGAGTTCTTTGTATATCCTTGAAAAAAAATACCATTGAACCACAGGGAAATATTCTAAAAAATGGGTGTAATTATAATGAACTCAAAAATTTTGTATTAAGGATTAAATGAGATCATTTGTACAAAGCTGTAAATAATTCTTCAAAACTTTTAGGCTCTGGATGGTCCTGCAATAACGCACTGTATCTGCCCCAGCAACACCTGGGTCTCTGCAGAAAGAGAAACAACAGGCTAATTGGAAAGCCAGGGCTGGAAGCAGATCCCTCCAAGGCCCTCTTATTTGCAACCAGAGCACTAATAAAAATCATTAGAACCCTAATAAAAGCTCAACACCTTATGTCGCCTTGGCAATCCACCTTTTGCACCCTTTGCATCCTTTTACCCTCAGCTCAGGATTTTTTCACTGGGGCATTAATTAAGGAGGGCCTTTATTTTTTTTTTAAAGAAGACCAGTTTCATAAAAATAAACAAAATGATCTGGGATATAGAATTCTTAATCAACCAACCACTTTTTAGTTTTTATACAATGAGAATAAATATTTTTGGAAATTTTCTATCTACATTTTTAGTTTCACCAAGTAGCTAAATGTATGAGAAGTATAGCCACTAAACCAGCCATCAAAGTCTATCTCAGAATTTAAAGTTCCCCTCCTTGGTTCTTCATCTGTTGGTAATGATGCTCTTTGACAGAAAGTTTGCCCCTGCTGAATCCCACACATTCACATACCAAGGGAACTCACGGATTAAATAAACCTGACTTCCTCTTTAAAACAGCACAAATCCCCTAGCAGCTATAAGCACATTTCTTTTAATGTAGAAACGACTACATTATTTCCTAAGTAGGAAGAATAAGAGGGAATGAATTTTATAAAGAGCATATTGTTAAGCAAGGGCATTTTGAAACAGGAAGAGCATTATTGAGAAATAGAATAGACTTTACTGAGAGTCTTAGAAAAGTGAATGAAATAGTAAAGGGCCATCTTCTTGGAATGGGTGGGTCCTTCATAGAACACATAAACTAGATACCTTCTTGAGTTTATTTTCAGCCCTTTTAATGGATTCACAGTAATCTCAACTCAAACCCAGATCTATTAATATAGTCATAGCAATTACTCCTGGGGGTCAAGTACTCTTTGAAATTATTTTTATAAAGAAAGAGTGACTTTTGTGTTTAGTTAAGAAAAGATCAAATATTCAAACACTGCAATATTATAATAAAGGGTAAAAATAAACCCCAGCTCACTTATCTCTGAAATGTTTAGAAGTGACACACAAATGAAGAATTAAACTAAAAAAAATTTTTTTATCAACACAAGGCGATGCTTGAAAGACAATTTTGACCACATATTAATTTTTTAAATTTATACCATGGCATCAACTGAATGAGGAGTACATACTAAATAAGATGGAACCAGGTCATGATATTACTAACAGAAGAAAGACCTAATGTGTTGAGATGATAGTTTTTCACTTGAGAATTTCAGTTATACATTTTTTATTGTGGCAAGTATATATATTATAAAAGTTAGCATTTTAACCATATTTAAGTGTACAGTTCAGTGATATTAAGTACTAAACAGGAACTTTCTTATTCTTTCCCGCCCCCAGCCCCTAAGAACTACCATTCTACTTTTTGTCTCAAAGAATTTGACTACTCTTGGTATCTCATATAAGTGGAAATAGACAGTAATATTTTTCCTTCTGCTACTAGCTTATTTCACTTAGGATAATGCCCTCAAGGTTTATTCATGTCGCAGCATATGTCATCATTTCCTTCCTTTTAAAAGTTAAATAACATTGTATTGTATGTACAGACCATATTTTGTTTATCCATTCATCCATCGATGGCCTCTTCGGTTGCTTTCACCTTTTGGCTGTAGTGAAGAATGCCGCTATGCACACGGGTGTGCGAATATCTGTTTTGAGTCCCTACCGTTGATGATTTTGGGTTATATACCTAAAAGTGAATTTCTGGATCATGTTAAAGAAAAAGTATTCTGACACTTTTAACCAGTAAGAAAGACTTTATTCAGGACTATTGTGATGGGAGTCAAGACTATCACAATAGGGGAGAGAGATTGGGCAAGAAAAGCTAGGATTTATAGCCAATCGGCAGATGAAAGGGTTTAGTGGATAGAATATTGCTAACGGGAGACATAAAGGGTAGAGGAATTCATTCTACAGCGACTTAACAGAATTCTGAAGGCAGACCTGGGTGATCAGCTATCAAGTCTGAGGGATCAGGAATTTGATCAGATGTCAAAGGTGAGGCATTTTCTCTAAACTGACTTGGCAGGATTCTTTCCATGACTGGACTAGGCCAACTGAAGACAGGGCCCAGGACAGGGCCTAGTCAAAAGAGGGCTCAGATAAGCCTAATTAAAGTTCGGTTAAAGAGAGTGTCTCTTAGAATCATATGGTAATTAAATGTTTAATTTTTTGAAAAACTGCCATGCCGTTTTCCACAACTGCTGGCACCATTTCAAATTCCTTTCCCATCAGCAACACAAAAAGTTTCCAATTTCTTCTCAACCTTGACACACCTGTCATTTCCTGGGATTTTGTTTCATTTTGTTTTGGCTTTATAATAGCCATTCTCATGTGTGTGAAATGACAGCTCATTGTGGTATGATTTGTCTTTCGCTGTTGATTAGTGATGTCGAGCATCTTTCATGTGTTTTGGGGGCATTTTTGTATCTTTGAAAATTATAACTTTATATCTTTAAGTCCTTTGCCCATATTTGTTTCTTAAGTTGTTATTGTTGTTGAGTTGCAGGTGTTCTTTATCTCTTCTAGACATTAATCCCTTGTCAGATACATGATGTGCAAATATTTTCTCCCGTTTTGTGGGTTGCCTCATCACTCTGTTGATAGTATCCTTTGATGCACAAAACTTTTAATTTTGATGGTCATGTATATGGTCAAATAATTTTTCTACATGGCGCCAATACCATTTGATCATTTGACTATCCATTCTATTCTATTGGTCTACGTGTCTGACTTTTGATTACTATAGTTTCGTAGTAAGTCTTGAAATTAGAAAGTGTGAGAACTATAGCTTTGTTCTTTTCAAGATTTTTTTGGTCATTCAGGTCTCCTTATGATTCCATATGAATTTTTGGTGCATTTTTTCTTTTTCTGCAAAAACAACCATTGGAATTTTGATTCATAAACATGGGATGTCTTTTCATTTACTTGTGTCTTATTTAATTTCTTTCAGCAATGCTTTCTAGTTTTCAATGTATAAGCCTTTCACTTCCTTGGTTAAGTTTACTGCTAAGTATCTTATTCTTTTTGATAATATTGTTTTGATGAAATTGTTTTCTTAACTTCTTTTTCAGATTTTTCATTTTTAATGTATAAAAACACAACTGATTTTTTGAGCGTTGATTTGTATTCTGCACCTTTGCTGAATACATTGATTAGATCCATTGTTTTTAATAGAATTGTGTAGGTTTCCTAAGTATAAGATTATGCCATCTGTGACATTCTTCCTTTCTGATTCGGGTGCCTTTTATTTCTTTTTCTTGTCTAACTGCTCTGGCTAGAACTTAAAGAATTATGTCGAATACAAATGGCAAAAGTAGGCATCATTGTGTTGTCCTTGATCTTAGAGGAGAAGCTTCCAGTCTCCCACCATTGAGCATGATGTTAGCTATGGGCTTTCTACACAGGGATTTTGTTATGTTGAGGTAGGTTTTTTTCTATTCCTAGTTTGTTGAGTGTGTTTATCATGAAAAGTGTTGAATTTTGTCAAATGCTTCTTGCACATCTGATGAAATATTCTTGTATTTTTATCTCTTCATTCTGTTTATGTAGTATACATTGATTGATTCAAAACTTTAGAGCAATACCAGTCTCATACTAGAAAACACTATTTATGTCCAATGCAATTTTAGAATGAAATGTATCTTATTTTAAAATAATTAATCTATTTGTACATTAACCATTAATCAAAATCCTAAATTAACCAGAAAGTCACATTTCTAAACTGTATTTTAAAAATCAGTATTATAGAATTCTGAATATTTAATTCTAAGAGTATCATAGGTGACAGCCTCTTACTAAACATTGTTTTGATAATGGAAAATTACTAGCTGATTGGTTTTATTTCTTTGCCATGGTTCCATGTATTAGATATAAAATATATTAAGCTAATAAAGCCACATCACAAACCAATACATGTGATTATGATTTTTCAAGCCTAAACACACATGCATGAGAAATTAAAGAAAAACTCACTAATGAGTTTTTCACTTTCAATGTGTGCAATGTTGAGTAGTAATTTTTCATGCTAGTAATGTGGAATTTATCAGGATGAAAAATATTGTACAGTATTTGAGGAAAAATTCTTGTGCCTTATTTAAAAAGTTTAGCACAGTGTAGAATATGCCACAGACTAAGTGTTACCTATCTGAAGGCAAAATTAATTATATGATTTATGCAACAGAAAATTGAGTTTTTTAGAAATGAAGTAGGTGCTGCTAAATTAAAATTTACATTTCATCATACTTAACTGAGATATAGAAGTAAAAGTTCTTCCTTTCAGATTGAATCATTATGAGTAAAGAAAAATGTAGAAATATGGTAATACTATATATTTTTAAGAAAAGAAATTTCTTGTGTTGTGGAATAAAATTCCCTTTCCCCCTCCAAAAATTGTCTATTTTGAATGGCTACACTGACCAAACTGATCGTGTGATTTTTTTTTTTTAGATTTTATTTATTTATTTTTAGACAGAAAGGAAGGGAGGGAGAAAGAGAAGGAAAGAAACATCAATGTGTGGTTGCTTCTCACGTGGCCCCCACTAGGGACCTGACCCACAACCCAGGTATGTGCCCTGACTGGGAATCGAACCAGCGACCCTTTGGTTTGCAGCCTGCGCTCAATCCACTGAGCTACACCAGCCAGGGCCTTGTGATTTTCAATATTACACTTCCTGATGTGACAACAGCAACAGCAACGAGATTCATAACAACAATAATGGTAACTATCACTAACTGAATGCCTGCTATGAATCAGGCACTCGGCATATACAGTTGTCCCTTAAACAACATGGGTTTGAACTGAGTGTACCCATTTTTTAAATTTTTTTTTTAAATTTTATTTACTTACTTATGTTTTAGAGAGAGGAGAAGGGAGGGAGAAAGAATGGGAGAGAAACATTGATGTGAGAAAACATCTATCAC
>PVJI01015186.1:0-41869 GCA_004026765.1 Micronycteris hirsuta | reverse complement strand
ATATCAAGCGGACTTCCGGCAAGATGGCGGCATAGGTGAATGCGCTGTGCCTCCTTGCACAACCAAACAAGGAAAAAAACAGAAATTTACCCAACCAAAAACAGCCAGATCTGACAGAAAATCAAATTGAGAGGAAGTCCGACAACCAAGGAATTAAAGAAGATACATTCATCCAGTCTGGTGAGCCGGGAGGAGCAGGACGGAGGGAGAGCACTCGGCGACCCCGCAGCGAGCTGGTGAGCGGATGGCAGGACCGCGGTTGGAGGGGCGGTTCCCACGGGGCTGCAGCACACTGAGACGAGAGTGCCTGACCTAAGCGCAGCCAGCGCCCAGCTCATCCGGACCCAGCGGGGCCGAGACTGGTGGACCGGGCAGGTCCGCATTCGCGGGCAGACAGAACGGGAGAGAAAGCAGGGCACAACCCATCTGCACAGATTGAGAGCACCTGTGGGGGTGGAGTCCGCGGTGGGAGGAACTACCAGCCTCACAAGAGAGTTCAACTGGGGAGACCCATGGGGGATTGGAGCTGTGCAGCCTGTCCACCAACCCCAGAGCGACCCCTGGAGCCAGCTCAGAGGGGCTCGAATTGCTTGCAGGAGGCGGTGTGGGTGTGGAGAGCGGAGCAGGCGCCCTTGTGCTCTCAGGTCCCGCCCCCACAGGCTATGTCACAACACAGTCACCTGAGTTTCCCTGCCCAGGTGAACCCCAAGACTCCGACCTCCTTACAGTAACAGGCTCACCTAAGAGAAAAAAATGGCCCAAAGAAAGGAACAGATCAAAGCTCCAGAACTAACCAACCAAGAGATAGCCAACCTATCAGATGCACAGTTTAAAACCCTAATAATCAGGTTGCTCACAGAATTCGATGAAAAATTATTGAAATTGCTTGAACAAATGAGGAGAGATCTACAGGGAACCAACAGGGATAAGAAGGAAACTGGGACTCAAATCACCAGAGTGGACCAGCAGAAAGAAAAAACATCCAACCAGAAAAGAATGAAGAAACAAGAATTCAAAAAATGGAGGAGGGGCTCAGAAACCTCCAGGACATCTGTAAACATCCCAACATACAGATCATAGGGCTGCCAGAAGGAGAAGAAGAAATCCAAGGAATTGAAAACTTATTTGAACACATAATGATGGAGAATTTCCCGAAGCTGGTGAAGGAAATAGACTTTCGGGAAGTCCAGGAAGCTCAGAGGGTCCCAAAGAAGCTGGACCAAAAGAGGAACACACCAAGACACATCATAATTATATTACCCAAGATCAAAAATAAGGAAAGGATCCTAGAAGCAGCCAGAGAAAAGGAGACAGTTACCTACAAAGGAATTCCCATAAGACTGTCAGCTGATTTCTCAAAAGAGACCTTACAGGCAAGAAGGGGCTAGAGAGAAGTATTCCAAGTCATGAAAGGCAAGGACCTACATCCAAGAATACTCTATCTAGCAAAGTTTTCATTTAGAATAGAAGGGCAGATACAGTGCTTCTCAGATAAGGTCAAGTTCAAGAAGTTCATCACCACCCAGCCTTTATTGTATGAAATGTTAAAGGGAGTTGTATAAGGTATGGAAGAACATCAACAGGAGAGTGGTTGGGGGAGAGGGTGGGAATGGGGCACAGAACAGGTAGCATAAATGGTAGGTAGACAACAGACAGGGGGAGGTTAAGAATAGTATAAGAAGTGCAGAAGCAGAAGGACTTACGTGTATGACCTATGGACAAAACTAAAGGGTGGGGAAAGGGGGGGTAAGGAGGTGGGGGGCAATAAGGGGGGGAAAGTGGGACAACTGTAACAGCATAATCAATAAAATATAGTTAAAAGAAATCATATCAAGCATCTTCTCTGAACACAATGTGATGAAACTGGAAATCAATCACAAGAAGAACACTGAAAAACACACGAAGACATGGAAGCTAAATAATATGTTATTAAACAATGAATGGGTCAAAAACAAGACCAAGGAAGAAATCAAAAGATACCTTGAAACAAATGAAAAGGAGGACACAACAATCCAAAACTTCTGGCACATTGGTAAATCCTAAAAGGGAAATTCATGGCATTACAGGCCTATCTCAAAAAACAACAAATAGCTAAAATAAACAATCTAACTTTACACTTAATGGAACATGAAAAAGAACAACAAACAAAGCCCAAAATGAGTAGAAGGAAGGAAATAATAAAGATCAGAGCAGAAATAAAGGAAATAGAGTTTAAAAAAATAATATAAAAGGTCCACGAATCAAGAGCTGCTTCTTTGAAAAGATAAACAAGATTGACAAACCTTTACCCAGACTCATCAAGAAAAAAAGAGAGAAGACCCAAATAAATAAAATCAGAAATGAAAGAGGAAAAATAACAACTGACACCAAAGAAATACAAAAGGTTTTGAGAAAATATTATGAACAACTATAACAAATGGACAACCTGGACAAAATGGATAAATTACTACAAACATATAATCTTCCAAAACTGAATCAGGAAGAATCAGAGAATTTGAATAGACCAATCATACCTAGTGAAATTGAAGCAATACAATATTGAAAAAGAAAGACAAAGAAAGAAGACTCATACTTCCTTATTTCAAAACTTCCTATAAAACTGTAGGTAGTCAAGACAGTATGGCACTGGCAAGGGTGGATGTATAGATCAATAGAATAGAATTAAGGGTTCATAAGTAAAACTATGCATCTATAGTCAACAATTTTCAACAAGGAGCCAGGAATGTCCAGTAAGGAAAGGATAGTCTTTCCAACAAATGGTTCTAGGACAACTGAATATCCACATACAAAAGAGGAAAGCTGGGCCGCTAACTTAAACAATATACAAAAATTAACTTCCAATAGATTCTAGAGTTAAATATAAGAGCTAAAATGATAAAACTCTAGGAGGACACATAAGTGTAAATCCTTGTGATTTTAGGCAATAATTTCTTAAATATGACACAAAACACAAAGAGTAAAAGAAAAAATTGATAAATTTTACTTTATCAAAATTAAAAATGTTCGTGCATCAAAGAAAAATATCAACAGAGAAAAACAAACCACATAATTAGAGCATATTTACAAACCATTTATCTAATATGCATCTAGTACCCAGAACATATAAAAAGCTCTTACAACTCAACAAGACAACGGAATTAAAATATGGTAAAGGAATTGAACAGAAATCTCTCTAAAGAATATATACAAATGGCCAATAAGCTCAGAAAATATGCTAAACATCATTAATGAAGGAAATGCAAAGTCAAAACTACAAAGAGAAACAACTTCATTCCTACTAGATTTGGTGTAATGAAACAAACAAAATAACAGAGAATGGCAAGTGTTGACAATAAGGTGGAAAAAATAGAAACCTCATACATTGCAGGTAGCAATGTAAAAGTCTGCAGCTGCTGTGGAAAACAGTTAGCAGTTCCTCAAAATTTTAAACAAGACTTTCCATATGACCTAGCAATTCCGCTCCTATTTATATACCTAAGAGAACTGAAAACATATATTCACACAAAAAATTTTACTCAACTGTTCATAGCAGAATTATTTATTATAGCCAAAGAGTGAAAACCAAATGTTTTATCAATTGATGAAAAAACAAAATATGGTATAGTCATAGATGAAGTAATTGTCACTCATATGAAGTACTGATACATGCCACAACATAGATGAACTTTGAAAATATAATGCTAAGTGAAAGAAACCAGACACAAAAGGCCAGCTGTGGTATTATGCCATTCATTTATATGAAATATCCAGAGAGACAAATCCATAGAGACAGAAAATACATTACTGGTTGTTAGGGGCTGGTGGAGGAAGGAACAAGGAACAAGCACAACTTTTGTTTTGGAGGTAATGAAATGTTCAATATTAGATAGTGATGATGGCTGCATCACACCATGACTATACTAAAAAATAACCTAATTGTACACTTTAACGTGGTGACTTTTATGCTATATAAATTATATTTAAATTAAAAATTGCTAAAAATGTGCCAGCTATGGAAAAAGTTGTATTTTTTTTTTCAGGTTCAATGTTTTAAATAAAGGGAAAAAATTCACTTCCTGCAGACCTTATTCTATCACCATCAGGTTTTTCTTTCACTGTTCTATTTCACACTTTGAAAGAACCAGGAATTTTAAAACGAAACTACTCTCTTTTCTTCCTTTGAAAAGCAAGAATGCAGCCTTGAGGGTAATGATGCAATCACTGAGAGCAACTACCCTTTTAGGGAATCTGTGCCCAACTCTGAACTCTATTTTGAAGCCTAAGGGTGGGGCTTGTTTGAAACTAGCAGCCATATAAAGCCTGGTAAATTTGGGAGATATCAAAGATCTGGCCAAAGGCAGGTGTAATACAGTCTTTGAGTTTTGCCCCTCACTATGGGGAAGGACAGACTTCCTCACTCAAGTTTCCTGCTACTTCTCCTTGTCCTGTTTTCTACCAATGCCTCAAACTCTGCAAAACCGTAAGTCTCACTCAAAGTCCTTTCCTCAAGAGTGTGTTCTTTCTTTTAATCTCTCCTTTATATATTTGCTTTGTTTTTCCTATTAAATGCTATTTTTTCATTCCTTAAGATACCTTCCAATCATAAGAAATTAATTATAAATGATTAATACATTTTTCTTTTTATTTATTCTAAACTCTTAAAATAATAGTCACAACACAGTGAGTCAACACTAAGAAGCATGTTTTCACTATAAAGTGAAACCTCAGACTCCACATTCACAGACCCATTTTGGGGGGATAGAAAGCACTGACTATAAAAATATTTAAAGTGTATAGTGGGGAGCAATTTAACTCACATTATAGATCACATGCATAAAGAAAATACAGCCCTGGCTGGTGTAGCTCAGTGGATTGAGCACGGGCTGCAAACCAAAGGGTTGCTGGTTCGATTCCCAGTCAGGGCACGTGCCTGGGTAGCAGGCCAGGTCCTCAGTGGGGGTCATGTGAGAGGCAACCACTCATTGATGTTTCTCTCCCTCTCTTTCTCCCTCCCTTCCCTTCTGTCTAAAAATAAAGAAATAAAAATCTTAAAAAAAAATGAAAATACAGCTCCTTCATTTTTCAATAATTCATTGCATCTTTATCAAGAGCCTTCAGTAAATAGTCAATGCAGTAGAAAAGTAATTTTAACCTTACTTAGTTATAAAGTTGGTGAAATCCAAAAAGTAAGACTTCTCTTCCACTTCTCTCCAATTCCTCTCCAAGGAATGTGATCTTCATTAATTGCTGGTGGAGAAGAGGGGTCAGGGTTCTTTGTCGCAGAGTTCTCTGTCTTCTTGGCCACTGTCAATCTGGCTTCTCCTTGTCTGCTAACATTTATCATTTGAATCTTTAACCACCTAGTTTGTTTCAGTTTGGTCCCTTTGCCAAGGAGTCCCAGAAGTTCTCTCTAGCTGACTTTGACTCACGTTAGCTCTTTCTTGTCACATAGAACTCCCAACTCTCTACATCATTCTGCCTCCAATTCCATGGCAGTTGTTCCAACGCTGCCTATGCTGCAGTCACCCATTTGCCAGTCACCCATTTGAGACCTCTGGCCTCAACCCATCTGCCTTTACATTTCTTCTGGAGGGCTGTGCAATTCTTGGATCCAACAGCAACATGCAGGCACTGAAGTATCCTGGAAAGGTTAACTTTTATGCCTCCCTTGCCTAACCACTCTGTACTCCTAGATGACTCTGATATAGCTACATCCCTGATTGATACAGGGTAGCCTCCAGAGCCTTACCAAATGGGGAGAGGGGTAAAGAGACCCTTCTGCTCAGTGTGTTACTTTTATCCACTTACCACAGTTGGTCCTTTCCAAGTCAAAGTGCAGGAAACAGAAATCAGAACTCTAACCAACTGAAGTTCTTTCATTCTTCAGGCTTTGTCAATGCACAATTACTTAGTAACTAGAAGGAGCACATTTCTCTTTCATACCTCTTCTATCTCATCTACAACTGTGGATGGTTCCATCTTCCACTGATTCCACTCACAGAGCATTTGGAAATATGTAAGGGCTGCTCAGTTTTCTGAGTACAGGCTGAATATAAGAAGCAAGTGGCATTTGGGGGAGTCGGAATGTTAAGCAGTCTGTGTTTTCAGTCCAACACAACAGAGAACTATTCCACCCATTGAAACCCATTACTTTACACCTTTCCTACCATTTAACAAAGAACGAGCCTCACAGCCTAGTTGTCAGTATGTGGAAAACCTCACCTTAACACTCCAGCGTTAGCCCTTGATATGATAAATGAGAGCTATTGCCCCTGCCTTCAGTCGGTAACTTCAGAGAGATAGAGGTTACAGAAAAACATGATGAAAAAAGAAAATTAAAAGTGATCAGTTTAGTATCTGCAAAATTTAATCACTCCTACAAAGGCAAGTGGTTAAAATTCAAACATTCATGATTAAGTAATACATTAAAAGATTTGGTCAGTTCAAGTGAAATCTGAGGCAAATTACTCAACCTTGATAAGTCCCAATTTCAATATTTGTAGAATAAATACTAACCAAACCTTTGCA
Organism: Micronycteris hirsuta; assembly: GCA_004026765.1. Taxonomy (NCBI): domain Eukaryota; kingdom Metazoa; phylum Chordata; class Mammalia; order Chiroptera; family Phyllostomidae; genus Micronycteris; species Micronycteris hirsuta. Next base: position 35,362 of record PVJI01015186.1, on the reverse strand, counting down.
AAATAGTTGTTTGAAATATCAAACATATGCGAGATAAATTTTTTAAATTGTGATCTCAGGCTAATAAAAATAAAAGTAGTATGTGGAATAAAATTATAGTAATGATTTCTTTCCTATTAACATCAAAGAAATAAAAGGGGAAATGAGATGGGGAGGTTAAAAGTAATTATTGTTTTATAGACCCTATAATTAATACTATACCGCATACTTAAAAATTGCTAAGAGGATAGATCTTACATTGTGTTCTCATTACAATAATAATAATAATAATTGAAGAGGGGGAACTTTTAGAAATGATGGATATGTTTATAGCAAAAATTGTACTGATGATTTCACAAGTGTATACTTAACTACATACTAGTCAAGTAGTACACACTAAATATGTTCAACCTTTTGTGTGTCAATCATACCTCAATAAAGTGATTTTAAAATATGCAGAGAAAATAAAGTCTTTGAAAATGAAGGGTTAAGGTAGCTATAACTTTGGTCTATAAGTCTCTTATGTAAGCAGAGTCCAGAGAATAATATTACAATTCAATTTGGGGAGGTGGAGGAGATAAAGCAATAGGCCAATGTATGAGTCACTCAGATAAAAATCGGTAATCTTCTACTTCTTAAATACAGTCAGGAGTTACTAACAAATGAGGAGTTTAACTAGGAGTTTGAGAAATAGAAAAATTTGCAGAGAAATATCTAAAGTAATCATCCTAGAAGTTTGCCCCTAGTTTGCTCTTCCTGAGTTGGATGGAAGGAGCTCAGGACACAATGCAGAATAGAAGAAAGATGTATAAAAATGGACACTGGAGCTGCCCGCTCCCATATGGTTGTTTTTACCACTGTCAGTGCAGTAAGGATTGTAGAAGGCTGTTGTTGTTGGGAAAATTTAAAAATTTATTATTTATCACATCTTAGAAAGAGCAGATGTTCAGTTGATCAGAAATATTCAAATGCAAGGAAGGGATTAGGTGAGAGGTACTATCTGAATGACCTTGGGTAGTTTATTTAACTGCTCTGAGTCTCTCTGCTTTAGAACAAAACGTCAGCATTTACACAATAAGCAATCTGAGGTTTTAATGATTTAAGAGTGGCTCTAAAGATTCGTGGCATACAATTTTGCCAAGGAACAATTTAAAACATATACAGGAAGACTGCTGGACCAGACTGTGTGGAGACTGCACTTGACTTCCAGATTCAACAACTAAACTGTCTTTGTTATTCTCTACTCCTAGTTTCATACCTAGGAGTTTTAACTTTGTAAAGTACTAAAATTGTGTTTCATGTTGGTGATAGAAAGGAAAGGACAATAAAATAATATAAAATAGTTCTCTTAATTGCAAAGATACTCTATAAATAAATGGCTTAAACCTACAGGCACTAAATCAGTAAGGTTTTGAGGATTCACATTTTATGTATAATATACTGATTTAGTGAAGGGGCAGAGATGTTATCTCACTGTTATATATATTCAAATATGGGAATTATCGAGAATCACATGTTTTGGCTCTCTTGAACATGAGGATATATTGTATGTACCTTATAGGATTGTTGAGAGAATTAAACGGCTTAGTACAGAGACTGGTTAACACAATTCTTGGCAAGCAGCAGATACTTAGAAACACAGATTCTCTTTCAGCCCATGGAGGTTCAGAGTATGGAGAAATTATATTGAGCTGAATGCTGCAGGAAAGGTGTCACTTAAAATCATTCCTGAAGAATGGATCGAACTGTGACAGGGAAATATGAGTATGTCATAGAAAAAGGAAACTCATCAATGAAGTCAAGACAAAAAAGCAAAGCTCATACAAAAACTTCTCACACCTCTGAATAATTAAATACACTCAAGAATTTAAGTCAGAAAGGTTGTGCAAAATAATACATCTTTCAAGAACTTGTTTTTTAATACAAAAGATAATGTATCCATTGATAAAGTCTTGACACAAGCATATATTTATAAACACAGAAGTATTAATACTGAGATATTCAGATTGATTGCCTCAAGAGAATGAGAATGAAGGAGAATGGGAATCAAACGCTCTGTGGACTTGTGTGATATGTACATGAAAATTATTGATAAAAATTAAAACTTGTTGATTAAAAACACTATTGATTTTTGGGGTAGGCTATATCTGAGGAACATAAAAGAAACAGCATATATGTTCTTTTTTCCGCATTAAGAAAATTATTTTGCAATATACATATGTATTACTTTACAAATGGATATATGGTCACTGAAGAGTTTCCATTAAATTTATATAAATCCAGTCATGGTGTTCATGCACAGATCAGGTTCATTAGATAGATTTTCATGTAAATTGTTTTATAAAGTGAGCAGTCACCCATAATTTATTCTACATGTGTACCTTTATGAGTACATAAAAGAAAAGAATTTAGATTTAAGACTCTTTAAAACAAAGAATGCCTATAAAATTGAAACATCTTTGAGTCAACTTCCAGTAGACTGTGTGCCTGAGGGACTATTGATGAGTAAAAGGTATTCTTATGCTAATAAGATGGAGGTCACAGTGTAGAACTGATTATAGCAATAAATATATATTTTTATGGGAAATGCAATTATGGTTGAAAATGCTCGCTATTTTCTACTTTTCACTGATTTGGCCTTTTTCCCTTCCCAGGCAGTACATGGTGCTGGTCCCCTTCCTGCTCCACACTGAGACTCCTGAGAAAGTCTGCCTCCTTCTGAGCTACTTGAATGAGAGAGTGACAATAAGTGCTTCCTTGGAGTTTCTCAGGGAGAACAGGAGCCTCTTCACTGGCTTGGTGACAGAGAAGGACTTATTCCACTGTGTTTCCTTCACTGTAAGTCCTAGCTGCCTGTCCCTGTTTGATACATTATACTGAGTCATGGTGATGAACAGCTAGTGTTCAGTCCCAAAGAATGACTTTAGAATATTAGTGAGAATTTTAGAAAGAGCCAAAGTGAATGTTTTTTTAGCTATTGAGGGATGAACCATGAATTTTTTCACCAGCGTAGGAGAGAAATATTTTTTGTACATGCTAAAGTTCAATTTAATTCCTAAAAAAAATATTAATAGTTGTATTAGCCACAGAAATTGTATGATTTGGAGGAGTTTTCTTGCTTTGTTATATAACCATCTCTGTTGGGCCAGAGTTGGACAATGCCTAGAAACAGCTTAAACAAATACCTCATTGTAGGACAGCATGTAGCAGAATTTCTCTCTTGTAGAGGATGTTAGGTGTCTTTGTCCTTGGAATGTATAAATGGTTCAAGATTCTCCAAGCAAATATGCAGTACCTCTGTGAGGTTGCCCAACTTAGGATACTTAGCTCTTATATTCTCCCATACTTTTTCAGAGATGTTTCTCTCCACTTGTTCAGAATACACATTGTCATTTAAAAGGAATACGATTTAATAAGTAGAGCTCCAAATGAGCTATATGAGGTTCCATTGATTCCATTGATGGCTACTCTTACTGATATAGTTCTCCTATAACTTATATTAATATCTACACTCTTATACCTGGAGAAATATTCATACTTACCTAGCCCTTGGTGAAGCTGAAGGAGAGAGAGAAAGTAGTCAGGGTTGAAGGAGTCAGAGGGAGAAGACCGAGCTGTTCCTCAGTAGCATCCTTTGTTCTTTAGCTCCCAAGGATCTCCTCCTCTTCAGAGGTGGCTTTCTTCACTGTCCAGATAAAGGGACCAACACAAGACTTCAGGAAGAAAAAAAAAGTGTTGGTAAAAAATGATCAAAGTCTGGTCTTTGTCCAGACAGACAAACCCATCTATAAACCAGGACAGACAGGTACGTAGGGAAATTCCAGCACTTGGGGCAGCACTGAGCCAAACCACCTCCTCAACAGGTTTTCCAGCCAAAGTCACCGTTATCCTGCTCTCTTGGCCCCCTGTGTTATTACCCAAATTACCTGCTTTGTTATGTCTGAGACTCATCAGAGAATTTCTTTTTCAGTAAAATTTCGTATTGTCTCTGTGGATGAAAATTTTCACCCCCTGAATGAACTGGTAAGCATCTCAATATCCATAGTTTGAGTGGGTAGCGGGTGGTAGGTGGTGGGATGAAGCACTCACCCAAGGCGGGGTGGGAACAGGCAGGAAAAGTGAGGTGAAAGACATTCCTTTTGGAACCTAGGTTCCAACTTTACTACAAATCTAGAGTCATATAAGGCATAATTGAGGGGTAAGAGATGAGGAAGCTCTTTTCTCTAACAACAGTATTTAATCAGTCTGGAAATAGCTACAATTATTGCTCTCAAAACACTACATTAAGCACAATAAAGATGCACAATAAAAACATTATGTGCGATCCAGAGCCATACTCTAAAGGAGTTTATGACTAATTAAAACACCAAAGAGTTTCACTTCTTCTAAATATATATATTATAAAATATATTTTTATTACACCATCAACCCTAGGTTCTCAAGTGTCTTGGTTCTCAATCCAGTTCTTGGCCGTGTTGTTCATGAAAAAATGTCTCGGTCGTCTAACAAAATCATTGATCATGAGTCTCTACCTGACAACCCCCTCATGCTGATACCTGTGTGACCTGTCTCTTGGGTAACCAAGATTAAGTTTTCAAACAAATCACTTCTTACGCAGTTTTCCAGAACAAATTAATTTCAAGAACTGAGGTTCCACTATATGATATGTATTTATACATATGTAATGTACATTATAGATGAAGTCTTCATTTATATAAATTGTGTGTTCCCTCCTTCAACTAGCTTTCAATATGAAGGCAAAGAAGCAAGGCTACTTTTAAAAGTTAGATATTAAACAATTTTAAAATTAGAAGAAATATTCTTGGTTTACTTGTTACCAAATAATTCTGGGAATTCTTTCCTATTGAGGCTAAATCATAATGACATATAACTCTATGAATATCCATTTCTAATTTATGTAAGTAAACAGTATGTTATATTCTTTACAAGGAGGGTTTTTAGTACCTAAAGATTATTGGTGAATAATATTAATAAACTGATAAATATTACCAAGTATTATTCAACAATAACATTTTTCAGGGAAATGATAACACAATGATTTTTGAAGAAATATATTCATGCTTTCTCAGAACTATTTATTGATTTCCTTGAACCATTCCACTTATTTTATGTTTCAGGTTAAATTCTGATATATCTTATTACAAATATTATTTTTCCTTAGTAAGCTGTTTGATCATAAGTCTGAAATTGTAGCCTTTGGTGAAATTCTAATCACATCTCTTCTTTCATTTTTTTCACATAGATTCCACTGGTATACCTTGAGGTAAGCAACAGAAAAGATATCTTATAAGGAAGTCAGTGCATTTTTAAGAAAGAGGAAGTTCTGATAATATTCTATACAGACAAACTGCTGTTAAAAAAACTTTCAGATCTATATTTTCCTACTCTCAGATGTCAGGTTTATTGTGGTTCACCTTCCTTCTGTGTGTCTTCCCTGAAGGCAATGTCAGTTAGCAATCCAAAAGTCATGTATTTTGTCAAGGGCTATCATGACTAAGTATTATCCCTATTCTCTTTTCTTATCTCTAGAATCCAAAAAGGAATCGAATTGGACAATGGCAGAATCTCAAGTTAGAGAGTGGTCTCAAACAATTGGCCTTTCCCCTCTCGTCAGAGCCAATTCAAGGCTCCTACAAGGTGGTGGTCCAGAAGGAATCAGGCGGACCTATAGAGCACTCCTTCACCGTGCAGGAATTTGGTATGGACGACGAAAGATAAAAGGGTCATAACTTTTTGGTTCATAGTATGAACTCACTTAGATTCTTTGACTTACCCACAAATATATTTAACTTGGAGTAGAGTCAACTATATCTTATTTTAAGGCCATCATCATTCTGTGAACACAGGAGTTTGCAAGAGCTTGATGATTTTCAGTAGCAAGTTACACTTTGCCAAATATTAAAATTCTTATTTCAGTGGAATCATCATCATTTCTTAATATCATTGAGATCTGTGGTGGCCACAGAGTCAACTTTTGCATAAATTGTTAAATTTAATCATCTTCAAGTTGATATTGTACATTGAAAAATGAATGTAACTTTCTATGGTATTTTTGTGGAAAAAAATTATGGACATAAAAATATTTGTATTTCCATTGAATGTTTACCAGCCTCCCTATTTTTGTCATCTCTGTCAACAGTGGTTCCCAAGTTTGAGGTCAAAGTTCAAGTCCCAGAGATAATCAGTATCCTGGATAAAAAAGTGAAAATATCAGTATGTGGAATGTGAGTTAAATTGTTTTTGTCTGAAATTCATGTTTTGCCTCAATTTTGAGTGATTATTTACCTACATACACAACTATAAATTAATTTTTCCTCAGCAATTTTTAAAACTTCTTTCAATGACTCCTCCTTATTTTCAACATTAAATTTTTCAAATGCACAAAAGTGGAAACACTCATAATCATGATTTAATAAATAACACCTTTCCTTATTTGCTATATCTTTTTTTTTTTTTTTGCTTTAACAATTCAGGATAAATTACAAAAATCATGACATTTTGACACAGCTGCAACAGTATGGACTTCTAAAAATTAGTGACGCAGTTTTCCAGAACAAATTAATTTCAAGAACTGAGGTTCATTTTATTTATTTATTTATTTTTATTTTTATTTTTAAAATGTTTTTTCTCTTTTTGAATTGTTTTACAGTTACAGTTGTTCCCATTCCCCCCCCCCCCATCATTCAATCCCACCGCTGTTGTCCTTGTCCATGGGTACTTTATACATGTTCCTTAATGTGACCATTTCTCTTCTTTCCCCTGTTATACCCCTCCCCTCTGGTCACTGTCAGTTTGTTCTTTATCTTCATATCTCTGGTTCTATTTTCTTGCTTGTTTGTTTTGTTGATTAGGTTCCACTTACAGGTGAGATCATATAGTATTTGTCTTTCACTGCCTGACTTATTTCACTCAGCATAACACTCTCCAGTTCCATCCATGCTGTCTCAATAGTGACATTATGCAATCATGATGCCATTATCACACTTAAGAAACTTAAAGGTAATTATCCAATATTAATTTTGAATTTATACTCAAGTATCCTTGATTTTCATAAAAATGTCTCATATTTTCCAAAAATGTCTTTACATATTACTTGTGGTTATTATGACTCATATATACCTTTCCTTTCTAACTCTCTACGATGGAAACAAATGAGCAAAATAGAACCACAGGCATGGAAATAACAAACTGACAGTGACCAGAGGAGAGGGGGAAGGAGAATAACAAGGGAAAGAAAAGGAAGGGTCAAGTCAAGGACCATGAATAGAGGACTTATGGGCATGAACAATGGAGAGGGATTGACTGTGGGAGTGGGGGAGATGGGGCAGGGGAGAGAAATTGGGAAAAAGGCAGGAAAACTGTAACTGAACTACAATAAAAAAAATTTTATTATATTTTTCCCATTACCATTTAGTTCTGCAATCACGATACCATTGTCCATGTCCATAAGTTTTTTCTCCTTTTTGCTCAATGCCTCAACCCCTACCCTACCCCCGAACTCAGTGGAAATTTTCAATTACATACAAAAGTTGACAGAATAATAAAACAGAACTGCATATGCCTGTCACCTATTATAAAAATTATAAAATTTACCAATTTTGTTCCACTGATTCTTCCTCCAAAGTTTTGTCTTAATACTTTTAAATGTGCATTAAGAAATCTATAAATACCTCAAAGTTTTAAAAATCTAGAGCCTCCTTTTTCCCCATAGTATTTGCTTATGGAAAACAATGGGTCCATTGGCCTGTAAATGTGCCACCTGTTCCATTTGCCTGATTGCTCCCTCATGGCACATTGATTTAATTAATTTTGCTCTCTCTTCTAGCCAGTTTTAAAAGAAAAGTTTGACTGTTTTGCATCAATCCTCTAGATGCAGTAAAGGAACAAATTTTTAAGCACTAAAATAATCTATATTTTCAATTTTTTGAGGAATTTCCATACTGGTTTTCATAGTGGTTGTTCTGATTATAGTTTTTACTTGAAGTGATATTGGACACATTTGCAAATAGGAAAGAAAACTAATGATCTACCCAAAGAGTTATCAATTATTCCAGTTGTATTAAAAATAGAAATAACTAACATAAGTATAGAGTATACACAAAACAAACAAAAATTCATATGCCCCATGATTGGTTTTCAGGACTTTCTCTCTCTCTCTCTTTCTCTCTCTCTCTTTCTCTCTCTCTCTGTGTTTGTGTGTTGTATTTGCTTGTTTATTACTTATTTTTTTATCTATCACATAATTTTTATTTGATAGAAAGAACAAGTTTTGATCTACAATGACGAAATAAAAGGAGTAAGAAAAATAAATAGGCTAAAAGGAAGAAATAAAAATATCCCAAAGCAACTTGGTTGTACATTGAAGTAAAGTTTCAAATGTCTTAATGGGTAATATATATTGATAGAGGCATTTTCTAGACATGTTTCTACTGGATATGAGTCTAAAACAAATAAAGTTATACAGGGAACTGTAGAGAATAATTGTTCTGTGCTAGATTGCTGGTGAAAATGTACATACCTTTCCTCAGTTCCTGATTTATTTCTTATGTGGCAGATACACCTATGGGAAACCTGTCCCAGGACTTGCAACTATGCGCATATGCCGAAAATTATTTCAATCTATTTACTGTAAACAAGATTTCTGTGAAGAATTCAGTCAACAGGTTAGTATACAGTGTTCTCTCTAGAGACTGTCATTGTTGGCAACCAGTGAGCCACCCCATTTTACTGAAGGGCATCAGAGTAAGCTGATCCCCAAATATTCCCCACCAAAAATAAAATGTTTACTCTTAGTCAACAAAATTCTCATTTTGATGACTAATCATGGAGATTACAAATCAAATCTGAACATTAAATTCCTAAAGGTCGATTCACCTGTTTTTAACCCAAAGTTGTCATGGCACTAGAAAGAAAATAGTGGATTAGTGACTATTGGCCTGAATCAGTATGATATTTATCAATTCCTATCTTCTTCTCAGCTCAACAGCGATGGCTGCATCACCCAAGAAGTAAACACAGATTCGTTCCATATTAAATCTAACGGTTATGAAATGGCACTTAACGTGGAAGCCAAGATCAGAGAAGAGGGAACAGGTTTGAGTACCAAATTAACATGAGAGATAAAGCAACAGACATTGATTTGTTTCCCATAATAAAAGAGGGGTCATAACAGAGGTGGTAGAAAATGAATTTTAGGACTAAAGTAACTTCAAGAGTACTTACTCTTTTCTACATATTTTTCAGAACTAGAGTTCACTGGACATGGGACCAGTAAAATCACAAACATTGTAACCAGACTCAAGTTTGTGAAAGTGGATTCACACTTTAGACCAGGAATACCCTTCTTTGGACAGGTAGAGTATATTGCAATTTTACAGGTAAATGAAATATCTAGTTGTACCTAGGTACAGGACACACTGATGTAGTCCATACCAGGTTGGTGTTATCAATTAATTAGTATGACCAAAATCATTGAACCAAACAAAAGTAGATACTTTCCTTCATATCACTGATAAAATGCACACACAATACATTATTATGAGAATCAGAGGTACCGTTTCTTTGTTGAACATGTCACTAATCAAGATGATTGATGTAGTATAAGTTAGTTATGTCAAGCCCTTCGTCCCACGCATTTCACCACAAATATTTCTGCCATTACCCAGCCAGTATCAGAATTTTAATAGACTTTCTCACAAATGACTCTCAAGTTATGGCTGCCAGTACCCTCCTTTATATCTCTTATTCTGTTTAAAATAAGTGAATAGAAAAAAACAAAAAATAAAATAAGTGAATAAGTGGTTTTCATTTTAAACATTGGAATTATAATAGTGTGCAGTTTATGGTTATCATTCTTGTATTATTTTCACATTCAGGATATATTTTAAGAATAATAAAATAAACAGCAATGGGAGAAAGAGGGGGCAACTGTAATTGAACAACAATAAAAATAATAAAGTAAATAATAATTATTTTATTCATATTAACCATTAATTTTACCAGTTTTATAGTTATTTAATTTTTCTCAAAAGAAACATTTTGTGTGACTTTGTTTCAAAAAATAAAAATAGAATGAGAACCCAAATTATAAAAAGGAAATGGAAAGATATGAGGATTCAAATGGAAGGAAACAGCTTTGCAATCAATATGGAAAAGCCAATTCTTGGTCTTTGGTTTTTGTGCTCAGTAAGGGCAGCAAAGAAGTCTGTTCCCATGAGTTCTACCCTCTCTCAATATTATCCACATAACTTAACAAGTATATTTCTTCTTTAGGTGCTTCTGGTGGATGGAAAAAATGTGCCCATCTCCGATAAACTCATCGCCATCTCCTCAATTGAAACCAATTATGTTTTCTATGCAACTACCAATGAACAGGGTCTTGCACAGTTTTCAATCAATACTACCAACATATTGACTAAGCAACTTTCTATTACAGTAAGTATGAAAGGAAAAAGAAAACTCGAAAACAAAGAGAAACCTTAGTAACAGTCATGCATTCAAAAGTGAAGAAGTACACAGATTAAGAAACTGTCCAACTTTGGATAAACTTGAGGAAAAGTTAATTGAAAAAAATAAAGATGTCAGAAAAGATATTGTAGAAGTGCCCAATAATTTGATTAGAATTATTTTAAAAATGTTACGTATTATCCAAAAATATTATTGAATTTTTTCCTAAACAATATCAGTTCTTCAATGGGTAATTCATGTAATTTGTTTAATGTTGCTTTTCCATGTCTACTTATTTTTAAAGTGATTAAAATCCCCCTACACACACACTTATATGTTGCCTAATGAATATGAGAAAAAGGTTTCTATAGCTAATAAGCTTTCACGCTTTCAATTTCAAGCCAAAAAATGGTAAAAATACTATGACTTATTGATTCTAGCTTAGATAAATGGCATATAAATTGTTTTCATTTTCCAAGGTTCATATGTTAAATCAATTTAAAAATATGTAATGATGTTTGTTTTCTGTGTAATAGATACCTATTCTTCCCTATGATTGAAAAGGTAAATAAATAGTTTTCCTTTACTTGAAAATTTTCTATGAAGTTAACAGAACTGTAAATTATTAGCCTGATTTATTTAAATGCAATAGTTTTAAAAATAGGAACTTTATTATGAGAGCAAATAGGGTACACAAAATACACCTAATAAATTCAGGAAAAATATAAAGGCACCCAGATAAGATCTGAGGAGCAACTGCTGCAGAGGGAATAAATGGAAATATCTGCTAAGCAATATCTTCAAGATGTATAGGTCCATAAACTACATAAACCTTAAAAATAAGAAGTCACAACAATGATGAGTCATAGATGCTAATTTGCTAAGGATTATTTATAAACAATTTTGAGACCCATAATGCAATAATATATTTGGTTTGTATATAATATGACTTTAATTAAACCAACTTAAAAGGGACTCCTATTATCTGAAGATTTTATCCTTTGAATTGGGACATTATTTTTCCTCTGGCTCTGAGCTGCAGGAGAATCAAATGAATGATGAACTGGAAGAGTCATGGCAAAGGAGATACATTTGTAGATAATCTTTTAATCTGTGCAAATTTAGAGGTTGACAATACATTTAGTTGGTGGTCAACAGGACCAAGGAAGATGCACAGTATATTTTAGAGTACGTGACACAAAATTTTAACTATTCCTTTCGGTGGGAAGCTAACATGAAGAACTTCAAGACAATAGTAATTCCTCATTCTTCCGTTTTTAATCAGGCCAACCATAAGGAACGTGACATGTGTTTTAGCTTTGCATTGCTACAAGAAGAACACCAGGCAGCTTTTCACTCTGCACGTCAAGTTTATTCCTTAAGCGGAAGCTATGTTCATGTGGAGCCTGTGGATAGTATCCTGCCCTGTGGTCAAACACAGATTATCAAGGCACACTATATACTCAAGGAGTCAGCCATTGGGGAACTGAAGGAGCTCACTTTCTATTACCTGGTAAGATTAAAGCCACGGAATATATTTGGAGTTTATCAGTAAACAAAAGTGGTGAATGGGGCCAGTCATGTAAAAATTACTCATGCACTACCACCTTGCTTTCTCATCCATGTTTCCCTTGATGTTTTGATTTTCATGGGGTTGATTCTCTCCAGCACAGACTCAACAATCAAAAGTAGGTTGTGTGGGGAATAAAGTTGAAACTGTCACGCTCAAGAAAAGGTTTTGCTGTTGTTGTTTGATGATTTTTCATTTCAGATCATGGCTAAGGGAGGCATCATCAGATCAGGAACACACGTACTGCCTGTAGAGCCAAGAGATGGTGAGCACCTCCCAATCAGTCTCGCCATTTCCTTCCCAACACACCCACCCTTACTCCTCAGTGAAAGTTCCCAAATGAGGAAATCATTTCCATTATCTCTTTACGCTAAGAGGACACAAAAGAATAATTTTGAGTTATTCAGATTTAAGTTGGTTTAGGTACCAATTGGTTGTAAAATCAGATAAAGAAAATCATGAGTATAAGGAACTTTAACTTATTCTACAATTGAACTTGTGAAGGGAGACATTAGCCTATTAATTTTACTGATTAACTAGAATGACATGAAAGAGATTAAGCCATTGAACGCATAAGCATAGTTCTAAATTGGACAAGACCTACTAACAGCATCCTGACCTATGATCATATTGTCTCATTCTCTCCATGCCCCATAAAAGGCAGTTTTTCCTTATCCTTCCCTGTGAAGTCAGACATTGCTCCCATTGCACGACTGTTCATCTTTACTATTTTACCAAATGGAGAAGTTATTGGAGATTCAGAGCGTTTTGAGATTGAAAACTGTCTAAACAACAAGGTGAGTGTCTTTAACATAACATAAATAACTAGTTCTATAGGAACCACCTATTTTGCCTCAGAGGGAAAAAGAAATGAGTGCAGAAAAGTAAAATCAGTTATCCAAAGGTTCTCAGCAAATTAATGGCACAACCAAATCTCTAGTCAGTGAACACAATAATTTCTCCATTATACAAAATTGCTCCCACATAAAACATAATTTAATTTTGTGTCCATGGTGCTCTGCTCCATTGATTCAATTGTGTGAGGTATGTAAGATGCTGACTCAAAAGTCTCAAAAACCTGAAGAATACAAATACTTTATCATGAATCAGAGGTAAAAATGGGCCTCTAAAGTTCAAGCAAGTTATCTATCCTTACAATCAGCCATCGTCTCCTTAAGACAACACAGCTTTTCAACAGCAAAGGTAAGATGAGGAAAGAGGTTGCTTCCTGACTGACTTCCAAACATAGTCATTTAAAGCTGAATGTTAAGATGACTCAAAAAATGTGGGTTTCTGCAGGATCACACAAATAGAGGTACCGGGTGACTTACTTCCTGTCTCACAGGTGGAGTTGAGCTTCAGCCCAGCACAAAGTCTTCCTGCCTCAGGCGCCCACCTGCGCGTCGCAGCCTCTCCTGGGTCCCTCTGTGCCCTCCGCGCCGTGGACCAGAGCGTGCTGCTCATGAGGCCTGAGGCCGAGCTCTCCCCGTCCTCGGTGAGTTCCCTCAGCCTCGGGGTGAGAAAGGGCCACACGAGGGGCTCAGAGCAAGGAAAAGGCCCTGTTGAGAGTAAAACACAAGAATATAATAAAAATATTTACCATTTGTCTAGTTTTTTATGATTTCTCAAGCTCTCTCACACATTTTCTCATTTAATCTTTCCAATATCTCAGGGTAAGTAACATCCCCATTTTATGATGTAAAAACTAAGGTTTGTAACAGTTGAGAGACTTGTGCAAGCTTACCCAGAAGTAAGCGACATAACAGATGTCATTCTGAAATTGCCTACAAACTTTAATCTCTTCCGTGACATAACTCCTATTTCTATAAGGAATCAAATGTATGTTTCTAGAGTACTTGGGATCTGTAAAAGTGTCAATAAGTGATTCAAAAGTTATTTTCAATTAAAAAAAAAACACGACCTATCTATCACAACATTGTCAGACATGATTCAAGGGCTAAAATTTTAAGTCTCTATTTCTTTCTAGAATTATATAATTCACAGTGGTGATATTCAGAGTGTCATGTTAATTCACTGTTGTTATCACCATGACCATCACCACTGTAAGCACACTATGCACTAGGTCCATTGTAAGAGCTAAGAAAATAGCGGTAAACATATCATAGTCCTTGCCTTTGTAGAGCATTGACTTTAGAGAGACTATAATAAATGCCATATATAATATAAGGTTATATACAGCTCAGAAAAATAAAAGGTGAAATATTGGTTAATAATTAGCATTAGAAGAAAACATTTTAAACCATTGTTATTGTTGACACTGTTACAAATGCCCCGACACCCCTTTCGTCACCTCCACCCAGCCCCGACTCCCCTCTCCTCTGGCCAGCACCACACCGCTGTTCGTGTCTGCGTATCACGCATGTATGTTCATTGGCTAAACCCTCATGGGGTTTTTGAAGAGAAACTTATCAGCAAAACGGGAAAATTCAGAGACTCCTTTTCTAACCTATTTAGAACTAGGTTACTCATATTTTGACATTTTTTAATATAATTCAAGTAAAATGGTATGGTATTAGGAGTGTATCATTGTCAAAAGGTTATCACTGGAAAATTTTATAGCTTTAATTGCCTCATGCATCAATATTTAAAAGCCACAGTTAACTTTCTTGTTTGGGAGGTATTGTTACTTATCAATGTTGGACTATAAATCAGTAATATTGCAGTTTCTTGTAGGTTTATTCTAGTTTCTACATCTCAAACTTCAGTTGTATGTATTAAATTTTAGCCCTGGCTGGTGTGGCTCAGTAGACTGAGCACCGGCCTGCTAACCAAAAGGTTAATTATTCAATTCCCAGTCAGGGCACATGCCTGGGTCGCAAGCCTCATCCTCATTTGGGGACATGTGAGAGGCAACTGGTCGATGTTTCTCTCTCACACCGATGATTCTCTCTCTCTATTTCTTCCTCCCTCCCCCTCTCTCTAAAAATAAGTAAATAAATAAAATCTTTTTTTAGAAAAAGAACCCTTGTGTTCACTTAAAAAAAATTTTAACTGTGAGATAACTATATCAAGGATTACAATCCTATTTATAACAATCAAAATTAATATTCTTCGGAATGGAGAATTCTCCTCAACCTTAATTGGTATTTTATTAATAGGGCAAAATATCTCCTCATAGCATAATAATTACCACACAGAAGACAATGACCATATTTCTCTATTTGAATTAGAAGATGTCATCAGGGAGTTAACCTGAAACAAGGGAATCTTCTCTCTGGGTGATTTCTTTGGAGACATGCCTTGTTTTTTACATTTATTCCCTATCTATGGTAATCTATTCTAAGCTAGTTTTTTCAGCTTCTATTGAAGGAATTTGGTCTGCTGCTTAATATTTCATGTCTACCCTGTTCTGTTTAGTCACATAAATTTAAGAGTTGTCCCAGTTGCATCACGAAGCTTTGAGTGTTATAAAGGTAGGAAGGAATTATGAACAAAATGGAACATTTGGGCTCTTGGAGTTGTAAAAATCTTTAAGCTTGCTTGCTTTGAAGATGACCTGGAAAACATTGGTTCAGCTAATAAAGATAGGACATGCTCATTTATGTACCGGTTTGACTCTTCTACTCAGGAACAAAAATTAATAAAGAAGTTTAAAGGGGGTTTGTGTTAGTTATCTACTGATGCATAACAATTTCCCCCAAAACTTATTAGTTTAAAACAATAAACATTTATTACCACAAGTAGTTTCTGTGGATTAGGAATCCAGAAGTGACATATCTTGGCGGCCCTGGCTGGTGATCTCTCCTGAGACTCCAGTCAGCATCTTGGCCAGGGCTTTAGTTATCTGAAGACTTCATTGAGGTTGGTAAATCTACTACTAAAATGTGTTTCTCCTCCAGCTGTCAGGAAGCCTCAGTTCCTCACTAAATAGACTTCTCCACAGGGCTGCCTGAACATCCTTATAACATGACAGGTGATTTTCTCCAAAACAAGTGACTCAAAGAGAGAAGCTAAAGCATCTTTTGTGACCTAGCCTTGGAATTCATATACCATCATTTCTACAAAAATCTTACTAGTTACAGATGTCAGCCTTACTCGTTATGGGAGGAACTACTGGAAGGCAAAGATTATTGGGGGCTATTTGGAAGGCTGTCTGCACGGTCTACTCTCTGACTTCCAGTGATTCATGACCCTGACACGTGTAAACCCTGCACTCACTTTGCTCCCCCAAATTCCTAAAAGGTTCACTCCAAAATAGCAACAGCTCAGAGGCAGAACCTCATTCTTTAACTTGAGTCTAGGTACATGTGATGCTCCTTGCCCGCAGATCCTCAAGTACAGTTTCTCTAGCTGTAAAGACCTTGAACAGAAGTATACAAAAGTTATTTACACCCCCCCACCCGACACACAATGGTAAAAGTGGCATTCTGGCACTCCCACAGTGTTTCTTTCTTTTTCTTTTTTCTATTTTTTTAAATTAAATTTTTTGGTATAACATTAGTTAATAACATTATATAAATTTCAGAAGTACAACTTTATAATATGACATCTGTGTACTCTGTTTGGTACAGCCCATCCAAAGTTTATTCTCCTTTTGTCACCTTGTAACTGACCCCCTTTACTCTCCTCATTCTCCCCGCACGTTCCTTCCTCTCTTGTAACCACCATTCTGTTTTCTGTATCTGTGTGTCTAGTTTTTTGTTTGTTTGTTTATGTTTTTTCTGTTTCTTCATTTGTTGCTATTTGTTTTATATCAACATAGGAGTGAAATTGTACAGTTCTTGTCCTTTTCTACCTTACTTCACTTAGTGTAAAACTCTCAAGATACATCCATGTTGTCACACATGGCAACATTTTATGGGTTTTTATGGCTGAGTAACATTCCATAGTATATATGCTCCACATCTTTTTTATCCAATCATCTGTTAAAGAACACTCCTATTTTTAAAAGTGGGGGAAACAGGAGGCACACAGGAGTTACTGGTCCATAACAATTCTGAGATCCAGTCAAGCAAATGTTGGAAGTTCTTTGATTAGAACTCAGTCTTACTCTGGAAGGAATAAATAACCAGGCCTCTTTCATTTGTCATCCTTTTTATTTCAAAAAGTAATGTGTTTATGATTATGTAGATACTGTTCTATTGAATAGAGATGATAAATAGTCATTTATGTACCTACGTGGTTTTTCTATCCAAAAATAAAGCTAAATAGAATTAGAAGCTTAACAGATGCCAAGAATTCCTACCTAAATTTCTCAGGGCATTAACAATTCATCCAACACAGAAGCAAGTTAGGTCTCCTTGCTATATTTGGTCTAGTTTTATCTCTAAAACTTACAGTGAAGTTCATTTATCCTTGGTAATTTAAGATTTTGTTCAATGGAAGTATTTTCCCAAGTATGTTTTACATCTTCAGAACAAAAAACGCTATTAAGTTAAACAATTTTTTTCTCCTCTCTAAGGTACTAACTACATGAAAGTACTCAGAAAAGAGATGACAATTATCATATTTTTCTCAGTCCACTGGATATTTCAAAACAAAAGCAGGAAAAAATTCTGTCTTTACTCTCTCCTCTGCTGCAGGTATATAATCTGCTCACTACGAAGGACCTCACTTATTTCCCTGAAAATTTGGAAGACCAGGAAGAAAGACAAGCATGTCATTATCATCCTTATTTCATTGGTCCAGAAATTTACTATGAAGAAGATATCTATAGCTTTCTAAAGGTAAAATCCTTACTAGTTATTATGAAAGTCTGAATGTTATAAAACTTTACACATATATATATAATTTTTCAAATTGTTTAGCCTGACAGTAAGTCAGAGCCAAGGCTAGATGTAATCTCTGCCATTTCAAAGAGATATTTTTGTTATATATAGTTATTTTGAGAAGGTGATCAATTACATAATTTTAATAAGCCATAAAGTGTTATAATCGTACAATTCTATATTTCTTGTCCACGGAACTAATATAATAATAAGGTTATTGAAATTACATAGGAAAATTCTAAGGCAAATATATTTCATGCCATCTAGTCAAGTTAAAAATTTATTGAATTGTCATTTTTACAGGGCATGGGATTAAAGGTGCTCACCAACTCTAGAGTCCGAAAGCCAAAGTCATGTTCAATGAGTTACCAACATATCCCATACGCAGCAGGAGGTCCAATACAGCCTGCGGGACCTCTAGGTAAAGAGAAAAAGTTGCTTTTAATTATGTGTCACATCCAACAATAATACTTTGTAAAAACAAACCAAAAAAGTACAATGAGATACATAATGTAACCTTATCTTCTGTTACGATGCTCCTTGCCGAGAGCAGTTCACTGGGAAATGACATGGCCAGAACTGATCGGTTTTTCTGTTTGATTGTTTTAGACGAGTCAGATACTTCAGGGTACAGAATCAGCTGAAATACAAGATTCTAATATACCATAAGGGAGGGAAAACAAGTTATAATGGAAAAAGACAATAATTCTAATTACAAAATCAGAAAAGACATTCATAGAGATGCTTTAGCTTACAGAATAGAAAGGAGGAGAAAAAGCACCCCTGGTGAAAAGAAACAATGTAAACATGGCAGAAATATCTCATAACTCAGGGCCAAAAACACCAAAATACAATATTAGTAAAGAAGCCCTTTTCTAGGCCCCTCAATTTCTGCTTAGAAACATCTGTCCAATCTCCAGGTAAACTTGCAGTGCATCATCCAACCCCTTTTCATCCCTCTATCAGGGAATTCTGGCTATTCTTCTCTCCAAAATATTTTTGATGTCTATCTGTTAATAAATATTAATATCTTTTGAGTTTGGGACTATGGATCAGAGGTAATATATGTGAAGTGGGCATGTAATGCCTTTTTACTAGGCCTGAAATCCTTCATTAATAAATTGAAGCAATTTAAAGGCACTGCAAGACATTTCAAAATACACAATAAAGGCCCGGCTGGTGTAGCTCAGTGGCTCGAGCACGGGCTGGGAACCAGAGGGTCCCGGTCCGATTCCCAGTTGGGGCACATGCCTGGGTTGTGGGCCAGGTCCCCAGTGAGGGCCATATGAGAGGCAACCATACATTGCTCTTTCTCCCTCCTTTCTCCTCTTTCTAAAAATAAATAAATAAAATCTTTTAAAAAAAATACACAATAAAGTAAATACCAGGTACAAAAACAAATAAAGAATTTTAACTCTTTAAAATTTGTTTTCCATGTTCCTTGACACTGAGTTTATTGTACTAACCATGTGCTGTTAATACCCATCTACAAACCAGTCCCATCATGAAGAAAACAATACTGTTAGCTCACTTCTAAAAGACCATGGACAGTTTTCTCCAAGAATAACCTTCAGCAGTAGCACCAATTCCAAACAGTTTCTTAGTAATGGTAAACATGATTTTTGTCAGGTAACTAAGATGTTTCATAAATAAGAGAGATTAAGGAAAAGAAAAACAATCATGAAAGTTATGCATAAAGAAATTTGAGATCATACCACAAAAGTTTAAGGAAGAAGAAAATTTTCTGGAAGTTGATAAGAAAATAATTTCAGGCATATAATATAACTCAGAAAAAATAACTTCTAAAATGTATGATGAATACACAAAAGAGATTGAAATGAATAGCTATATAAATGACTTGGGGATATGAAGCAATGGAAAAGCTAAGAAAAATAGGATATTTTGTGAAAGTTCTTGAAAATAATTTAAAGAACATAAGTCCATTCCCATGACTGTTTGGGAAGTCATCTTGCAACTTCAAAGTGTTTGATGGCAAAGAACAGTCAATATAGAGAATGTAAATTTAATGGTATCCCTAGGACCTGAGAGTGAGCAAGAGAGAAAGACAGAGAGAGAGAATCAGGAAAAGGAAGGTTAATCCTAAAAGATTAAAATTACTCTGGACAATGATAGAAATCATTAGTGCTTGAAATGGTAAAAACTAAGTTAGAAATATGAAAATTATTATTATTCATGTGTTCAGTAAATATTAATTGACTACTTACTGGCCTAGCTTGTGGACATATAACAAATACTGAAAAGAAAAATCTTCAGTTGTATGAAAATTATATTTTAATGGGTATAAAGAGAATGTAAATAAAATAAGCAAATAAATTATATAGTTTATGAGAAGGTGATAGATTCTATGGAGAAAATTTAAACACAGGATAGGGTAATAAGTGAATGTCTTACCAAAAGAGTAAAATTTGAGCAAAGATTTGAAGAAAGAGAGCCAACTAAATGACTACTGGAAGCAGAATATTGCAGTCATAAAAAGCAACTCCAGGGACTGCAGAAAATACCTGCAGAGTGCTTGTTACATTTCAAGAGATTAGATTAGATAGATAGATGATGATGATGATAGATAGATAGATAAGATAGATATAGATAATAGAATTTTCTTAATTCTTACAACAACCCTTTAAGGTAAGTGTGTATTTTTTATCACCATTTTCTTCTTTTTTGTTTCTTTCCAGCTTTATTGAGATATCATTGACATATATTGACACTATTGTTTAAGTTCAAGGTATACAATGTATCCATTTGATATGCGTTGTGAAACAATGACCGCTGTAGAGCTAGCTAACACCTCCATCACATCACCTATCACCATGTCTTATTTTGTGGTTATCAGCATTTTTGAAACAGAAACACTGAACCCAGAAAGGTTAAGTAACTCAGCCAGTAAGTACATGGGAGAATGGGGATTCCAATCAAGCGATCTGACTCCAGATCCATGTTTTTTAAGTACCACACTATTCTGCCTCTCGAAGGCTCTAATCTATAAGGCAAGCGATTGTCCGGAATGTAAAAAGAGTGAGGAAGCCAGTGTAGGAGGGACAGAGT
Organism: Micronycteris hirsuta; assembly: GCA_004026765.1. Classification (NCBI taxonomy): domain Eukaryota; kingdom Metazoa; phylum Chordata; class Mammalia; order Chiroptera; family Phyllostomidae; genus Micronycteris; species Micronycteris hirsuta. The sequence continues at coordinate 14,551 of PVJI01015186.1, read as the reverse complement.
AGATAAAGGGAGAACACTTGGAGAGAGAACCCAGAGGAATCGTTGAGGTCAGATCATGTAGGGCCTGTGGATCATTGTACGGATTTGACTTTTTGCTGTGAGTGAGATGGGGAGACTTCCAGAAGAGGAGCAACATGATCTAGTGTTGCTCAGAAGGATCACAGTAGATACTAAATTCAGAAGAAAATAACTTTTATACTTTTTGCTTCAGAAAAAGGAAAGTCAAAAATGAATGCCACTATTACAAAGCTAGATTAAGTGTTTCTTTTTAAGCTGTGAACAGAACATCCAGTTGAATGTATTTGTCATCAGCAATGGAACAGATGGTAAGTGGGTTAGTCCAGGGATCAACACATTTGAATGAAGTCAGATGGGAAAAGGCGGGCGGGGCGGGGGGGGAGATTTTGTCTTTGCAAATGAATTTTAAAACATTTAAAGTAGAATTTATTATTGTAGCATGAGGATGACTCAAATTTTACATAGAGACTGTAAAAGAATAGGTAGAGAGTCAAACTGACATTGAGAATAAGAGACAATAAGAAGGAAATAGCTATCATCCAATAACTGAAGTTAAAATAGCACATCCTGCCATGGTTTGTTAACTGTAATAGCTGGAGAAGTTGGAGAGCCTTTGATATCAGGAGAGGAAATGGGAAATAGTTCATTTAGATGCATCATACTCTTATATACTTATACTTATAATTAAAAGTAAGAGTAAAGACAGAGAAGACATAACATCAGTGAGAAATCAAAGTCAGAGACAGATATGGCTACCATTTGACATGAAGGAGATGAGGGACAAGGACCTGATGGAAAGAAACTATGATATATTTTTTTAAGATTTCATTTATTTATTTATTTTTAGAGAGAGGGGAAGAGAGGGAGAAAGAGAGGGAGAGAGACTGGCCTGCAACCCAAGCATGCGGTCTGACTGGGAATTGAACCTACGACCTTTCGGTTTTCAGGCCAGTGCTCAATCCACTGAGCCACAGCAGCCAGAAACTATGATATGTATTAAAGAAATTACCATTGATGCTTTTAACAGTTAAGAGAAATATTGAGGGAAAATTCCTGGAAATATGCCTTCTCTTATGAATATTTTTTCACAAGGTAATTCTGAAATATAAGAGGGGATACTTGAGTGAAGAACCTAATTGATACTCAATTTATAAGCATGGTTTGGGGCACAACATGGACCCATAACCTTTATGTTAGTTCTCTACCCTTTCCCTTTTGTAAATATTTTCCTTGCCTCAGCCATAGAGCTATAGCAAGTGGAAATATCTCTTTGACATCTTGAATTCTTCATTTCTCCTTTCCATCAAATAAATATAATAAAATCTAATGATCTAGCCTTGTTATCAAGAGAGCAATGAATTTACAAGCTTCAATATAATACAGAATTGATATTATTAAATTCTATTCCGTGGTAATTCAATCTCCAATATAACCACCACTCATGTTGCCTGAAGAGAGTTTTACCTTTTTTGTTCAGTTTTCCTATGGGGAAAACAGTACTCTCTGACAGAACTCTCTGAAAACCTGCCATTTCCCCCACAAACCATAAAACTCTGGAAGTGACCTTGTTCTTCCAGCCTCCATTCACATAAAATTATGCTATCTCTAGGGTACATAGAATTTCTACCTTTAAAAAAAGATTCCTCTCTGCTCAAATAACGTGGACTCAAGAAACTATTTCTAAAGTTTTACAATTCTTAGGAACACTGAAAATTTCCTCTCCTAAGTCTCACACCACATGCACCGTAAAATAAATGGATGCTTTTTCCCTAACTAGATTATTATTTTCTCTTATTTTGATAGGTTTACCAGGTATGGCGGCTCCATATATTCCTCGAGGTCTTGCATATGATGCAATGCCTGAAAATAATATTCAAAGTCCAGATCCAGTTTCTGAAACAGTACGAAGTTATTTTCCTGAGACCTGGATCTGGGAGTTGGCGATGGTGGAGTAAGTAACATTCTGTCCTCCGTTTGCTATGGGTGAGGTTATATGGCCCCTCCAGCATTTTCAACTCTGAGATAATCTTTCTGAAAGTTTCATATAATTGTCTTAACCTTTTACCCTTTCATGAGAGACCTAATTAAAACATGTTTACTGTATAAGTTTGCTAGTATAATTATTATCTCTCAGAGCTGAACAAGTCTAAAATAATTATTCCTGAAACTGCCAAAAAACAGACATAGGGGCTAAAAATATTCAAATTCCATACTGCCTAATGCCATCCAGAAAGCCTTTCATAAACAAGATTGGAATAAGAATATAAACAAATCAGGTTATATAAGTGTGATGGTTTATTTGTTGGATCATGAATCTTAAACACGCTTTATGGGATTGTCCAATAATGAGGGTAACTTAAGGGCCAAACTCATTCACATTCAAATATTTCTTTTTAAAACACACACATGTCATGTGGCCATAGACTGGTAAGGGAAAGATATAGCTATATGCCCATTTAATCTCTTTCTGTCTCCCACCTCAGTCCCCCATACATCATCTAGTACACACACGTGCCCTTGCACATGAATTCTTAAGTGGATTTTGTTCTTAACAGTCCATTTACACATATTAATTCTCACTTGAAAAAAAGACATTTTACCTGCTTACTTTCTGTTCTTCACATTGCCATCCTCCCCAGCTCATCGGGTGTGGCTGAAGTAGGAGTAACAGTCCCTGATACCATCACTGAATGGAAGGCAGGGGCCCTCTGCCTGTCCAATGACACTGGACTTGGTCTCTCTCTCCCCGCCTCTCTCCGAGCCTTCCAGCCCTTCTTTGTGGAGCTCACAATGCCCTACTCTGTGGTCCGTGGAGAGGCCTTCACACTCAAGGCCACTGTCCTCAACTACCTTCCCAAATGCATCCGGGTAAGAAAAAAATGGGGGTGAGTTGAAAGGTTAGATGGAACTTCTTTGGTCAGTCAGCTCCTGATTTGTTCCCAAGACTATGGATAATTCTAGGAATTATGAGCTAGCACTACAAATAAGCAATGCTAAACAACACGGGACAAGATCTGAAAGATAACACAAGGACATGTGAGCTATAGGTACTGAAACCATAGATCTCCAACCCACATATATTTTTTTAAGTGTCTTGAATCTTGCAGAATCCTGACGCAAGATAAACTTATTGGTAGGAAAATTCTTGATGTTGACACAAAGCTCACTTTTCTTAATTTCATTGGTGTCATTCTTCAAGCCCTCATCTCTACACTCCCACAATATGTACTTTTAATTTCTCTTATAACACTTGTAAATTATATCATATTTTGTGTTGAGATTATCCCTTTTGTAATACAATATCCTCTAGGTCAGGAACCTTCCCTTCAAAATTCGCTATGTCTCATATAGAATAGACATGATATATATTGGAAGAAGTAGGAGAGGTAGGACTAAAATCTAAACAGAGGTAAGAACCGGCAGATAGAAACCAGGATGTAGTGCTCCCAGGGACAATAACTGCAGATGTCACTGACCTTCCCTAATCTAAATGCCAGCTCCTCCTACTAAATAATCAATCTTGATTTGTGTCATTACTATGTTCATGCTTCTCAAAGCATACATGAACATCATATTTTCTTCTTCCAAATCCCAGTTTAGTGCAGCATCTCAGATGTGGCCCCATTTCTCTGCATTTAGTGTCTCTCCGTATTCTGATAACATCTATCTCTATGCCTCACTTGTGGATGATAGGTCAGAGTGCAACTGGAAGCTTCCACAGCCTTCCTAGCAGCCCAAAACACAAATGGAAAAGAATCCTACTGCATCTGTGTAAATGAGCGGCAAACCGTGTCTTGGGCTATAACTCCTAAAACTCTGGGTGAGCGAGGTTCCTCCAAAATGTTTGCCAATCAACAAGGGTGGTGGATCTCTGAACGCTGCTTACATCATATTCTCTCTTTTGCTATCCAAATTTGCCCCCTCCCACTACTCCCATGACATCTGGACCCTAGAATCACTCTTCTTGGGCATTGGCTATTCTGCATGTGATTGGCTATTAGCCCTGAGTTTTTTGTTTTGTTATGTTTTCAGCTTTCTTTCCTATTGCAAGATCATTACAGAGCATAGTCCTTTTCAGCTCTTAGTGATGGCTTGGACTGCTGTCAAGATTAATACTCATATTTTCTCCATTCTTTGTCTTAGGGAATGTGAACTTCTCGGTGAGTGCAGAGTCAGTGCAGTCCCAAGAGATGTGTGGAAATCAGGTTGCTGAGGTCCCTGAGACAGGAAGGAAAGACACGGTCATCAAAACCCTGCTGGTGGAAGTAAGTCAGTCTCTGTCACTTTGACAGAGTTTTCTGAGCCCCTAACAGTAGTAACAATAGAAAACAGCGTGGACATCCTTGAGATAGCAAAGGATAATTACCATCATGCTCACACAATTCATCTGATAAGACCAGTGGAGTTTCATAAAAGTATGTAAGAAACTTCGTTAGATAAACTTGTTAGCATATTGAAAATAGTTGTTTAATGCATTATGTGGAGCCTTTCCCTTTTCTTGATCTCTACCTCTCTTGTAAGGTTCATATATTTCTTGCAGCTATATTCCATTTGATTCTCTGCTCTTATTATGGGTCATTTTCCCCTCTGCCAATATCCCGGGTTGCTCAATGCTTTATAGACTGATAGTAATTTGATAATAAGGATGCTAAACATCATTTAGTGTAAACAGCACCCTTCAAAGCAATGAACCTATGGTTGTCCTTCAGTCACCTGGATATTTATCCCTCTTCTCCATTTTTTTCTTTTCACCTAAGCCTGAAGGTATTGAGCAAGAGAAAACTTTCAACTCTGTGACCTGTGCTTCAGGTAAAAGTCCATCTTCAAAATCATTGTGAGAACACCACCTCACAGGGATATATATTTCAAGTTACCATGTATGTTCATACATATTGTCTCCCATAGTTTTCAGAATGTTCCATTCAATTTGGAATAATACTATGTCTTTATACGCTTTTTACAAGTAGGAACACCGAGCCCAAGAGAGTGGGTTAACATGGCTTTTGGGCACAGAAGACTAATACTGGGACTTGCTCAGCTCACTTCTAGCCTTACCTCCAAAACCCAGTGGCTGCTCATTAACAAGCCAGGATGTAGAAGCTTAGAGAATTATAGGACTAAGTAGAAAGAAAGCAGAGTCATGATAAGTCTGAATCACAGTTAATATTCTTTAAAATATTACAAAACATACAGTGTTTCCTATGCATTTTACTAAAAATGTGTTTCTCATGGCAAAAAAAGCAAAAACCAGAAAAACCTCCACTTTAAATCGGGACTTCACCATATCATTAAGAAACAGTTGCAACTTTTAAATTACGTTGGTGCATTAGTATTAGTTCTATGTCCATAGTATACACGACATTGTTCCTGTCATGTAAGAGGGACCAGTTTAAGGCATAAAATCAGAGACTAATAAAATCAGAGAATTATACAATCGGTTCAGAGAACTATAGATTCCCGCCAGCTCCTAGCATTCTTTTAGGGAGCTGCTGTGCACGGCAACTAAACACAGCAAAGTGAAGAGAAAAAGACACAGGAAGTCACACAGTGCCAAGAAAAGCTGGACTGTTAAAGGTAACATCATTGTAAGTCAAAATTCTTGTTCCCTGAGCACAGGTTTCCTCCAAAAGACATCATAATGCCACCCCTAAATGCAGTGATAATAATAATAATAATTGTTCACCTGTATTGAGATTGAAGATGCTGCAAAGGCTTTTCTAATTCATACATATTTTATATGTATTAGTTCACTGAATCATCACATGAGCAAATTAGACTAAGAAGAAGTTAGGTAATTTGTGCAAGGTCCCTAGCTAGTAGACGGCAGGGCCAGTATCATATTGAGGCCGGTGGCTCTAAAACCCCATTCCTAACACTACAATGCATTGCTATAACAGATGTGAATTGTCTGTTTCCAAAGGTACTGAAATATCTGAGCGGTTACCCTTGGATCTCCCAGAAAATGTTGTCAAAGAATCTGCCAGAGTCTCTTTCTCAGTTTTGGGTGAGTCATCTTGCATCTAGGAAACTTGGGACCTAAGAACTGCCACCATGCATCTTACCTATATATTTACATTCTGAATATCAACTTACTGATAGTGTCTATTTACATAGGATCCCGGGAGGCTCACTCTCTCTAAATACACATTTTTCCTTGCCTAAATGATGGAGTAGATGACTTTCCACATAAAAATTACTTGTCTTTAATAACGTTGGCTACATATGAATTTAAATTACTCTGACATTTCATCTCACGTTCCCCAGGTGACATACTAGGTTCTGCTCTGCAAAATATACAGAATCTGCTCCAGATGCCCTATGGCTGTGGAGAACAAAACATGGTCCTTTTTGCTCCTAACATCTATGTGTTGAACTATCTGAATGAAACCCAACAGTTGACCTCGGAGATCAAGTCTAAAGCCATTGGCTATCTCATCAATGGTAAGTGAGACAACGAAGCTTGCTGTGTTACTTTACTGAGTTTTCCCCACAAAGTGTGCAGTCTATCACCAGATTTTAAGCTAATATGGTGATTTTCATAGAAATTAAAAGTTTTGCACCATCAATAGGATGTTGCATTCTGACATATCCATAATAGCCATAAAACTAGGACAGATCCTACACATGAAACTGTCAACATCAGTGGCATCTGTATATGTCAGTTTGCACCTAGAGATATCCTGCCTTTCTATAATACTTCTTAAGTTATTTGAACCTTTTATTCCAGGTTACCAGAGACAGTTGAACTACAAACATCAAGATGGTTCCTATAGCACCTTTGGCGAGAAAGATGTCAGAACACAGGGCAACACTTGGTAAGAAAAGAGTCATTCTGAGTTTCAACTATGAGTTCAAAGTATGTACATAGAGGATGGGGCAAAAAAGTATATGTACATTTGTTCAAATGGAAAATAATACAATAATTGATAAAGAATAATATAAGACCCTGGCTGGTGCAGCTAAGTGGATTGAGCACGGGCTGGGAACCAGACGGTCCTGGTTCGATTCCCAGTCAGGGCACATGCCTGGGTTGCAGGCTGGGTCCCCTATGAGGGCCATGTGAGAGGCGACCATACATTGCTGTTTCTCTCCCTCTCTGTCTCCCTCCCTTCTCCTCTCTCTAAAAATAAATAAATAAAATCTTTAAAAAAAAAGAATAATATAAGAATGAACTTTTGTGTACTCATTACTGTAAACCTACTTTTGTCCAACTCCGTGTATTAGTCTATTTAATTTTTATGACAATCCTGTGAAATGAGAGCTATTAGCTTCATTTTACAGAGGGGAAATGACATCCATTGTGGATAAATGAATGTCTCTAGTATAAACAATGAGTAAGTGGCAAAACTGAGGAGACTTTGAAGTTGATTCTTTTTATATCCAACACACCAAACTACTCTTCTTCCTCATGTTGCTAAAGGGCCATAATAAATTTGCGATCTGCCCTCATAAGTTGTTTATCAATGATGAAAGATGCTAAAATTGGCTAGAAAAATCTCAGCCATTACTCACAATGTGTACTTTACCACCTTCTACTAGATGACCTTCTGTCTCCATCTATCTATCTATCATCTATCTATCCATCCTTTCATCTACCTATCTACTCATCCATTCATCTATCCATCTATTTATCCACCTGTTTTTCTATCTATCTATCTACCTATCTATCATCTATCTATCTATCTTGACTAAGTTTGACCACACACACACACACACACACACAAAGCCAAGAGGAAATCAAGGCCCCTAAAAGTAGTGGAGAGGCAGGATGATGTAGAGGAAAATATTTACTGAAGTAGAACATTAGAAGAAGTCAGTCCAATAGAAGGGTAGCTGCAGATACAAAGTAAGACATCAGTGGAAAGAAAGAAATATAGAAAGTACAGAATGTGAGAGCAATTATCTTAACTGCCCAAGAGAACTAGGAGAAACTTAAATTTCTAAAGTGATGCAGAAATGCTTTCAGAAGCAAGAATTGTTGGTAGTGCATTTAACAACATGCCACAGCAGAACGACATAAAGATACAGATGATACAGATGGCAGAGACAGACAGAGATAGAGAGAGAGAGAGATAGCCAGGTTAACAGAAAAAGTTTCCAAACTGAGTAATAGCTTTTTGATTCTCATGAGGGTAAATTGGGAGAAGAGGGGGTCTATGTGTTCAAAACAGAACATTAAGGTGCTGTATGGAAAAAACGGTCTTAGCATTGCCCTCTTCTTCACCCTTCAGGCTCACAGCTTTTGTACTGCAGACTTTTGCCCAGGCTCGAACTCACACCTTCATTGATGAAGCGCACATTACCGAAGCCCTCACCTGGCTCTCCCAAAAGCAGGAGAACAATGGCTGTTTCAGAAGTTCTGGGTCGCTGCTCAACAATGCCATGAAGGTAAGCAGTTGTGAGTACTTATCCTAAACTTCATGATACATCAATATCAACACTTCTCCAAGAGTGAGGGAAAAAGATGACATGGAGAAATTGCAAAGATGAAGGACAAGGTAAGTGAGAGGACATCCAGGAAGGAGTATTAAATCTGAAAAAAGAATTATAAAGATAAAGAAATGGTGCTTTGCATGAGGGTGTTACTTCATTTGATAGAAAAGATACTGAGGATAATTTGAATTTTAAAAAAAGGAGAAAATATACTAAGATTTAGAAGTGGAATTAATCAAGTACAATTAATCAAAATTCTCTCTCTCTCTGTTTACAGGGAGGAGTGGAAGACAAAGTGACCCTCTCCATCTACGTCACCATTGCTCTTCTGCAAAGTGCCCTTCCAGTCACTGTAAGACCCACCTCATTCCCATTTCCCACCCTGAAAACTCCAGACCTGATGCTTGGAATGCCATGCTAATCAAAGACAAGTCTCTTTTCTCAGTGATGAGGCATTTCTCAGCTAGATGAGCTCTTCAGTCCATCCATTAGGGAATTTATACTCACAGAGTAATGCCCTTGGACTACGTACTAAAACTAATTCTAAAACATGGGTTCTCTAGCTTTATTTTTTGAGAACTAACGATAAAGTTAAGAGATTTAAAATGTTTCTCAACTTAAGTACAGTGGATACTTGCTTGCTCCATCCTCTGCTTACCCTAGTTTGACACTATCACCTCTTTGTCTTCACAGCACCCTGTTGTGCAAAAGGCCCTGCTCTGTCTGGAGTCTGCCTGGAACACGGTGAAGGCGGGGACCCGTGGGAGCCACAGCTACACCAAGGCATTGCTGGCCTATGCTTTTGCCCTCATGGGAAACCAAGATAGGAGAAGAGAAATACTGAACTCTCTGGATGAGGAAGCTGTGAAAGAAGGTGAGAGCAAATGGTAAAAAAAAATTTTCCTTCCACTTACACAGGTTCTTTAAGAAGAGGAGGAGTATATTCCTGCTGAGAGCAACAAGGTTAGTCTTGAATTCTTTAGCCAAGACACATGTTTTGAGATCAGAGCAACTTTTATAAAAATATCTTGTCTGAGATTGCATATGTTATACCATACAGATATAATGCTGCAGGCAAATTATGGAATTTTGTTCCTACCTGCTGAGACCAAAATATTGAACAAATATTTATTAGATATACATAGAAAGAGAGAGGGAAACCAAAGCCAGTGCTGACGTGGCCAGCCTGTCTGGCACCGTGCGGAGCTCACCCAGCTGAGACAGCAGCGGTGTCCCCAAGAGCTCGGGTCTCTGGGGACCCAGTGTCTGAACTCCTCCTTAGCACCCCCTCCACCCACCAAACTTCAGATCTGACTCCAGACTTGCCTGCTGACTTGGGAGGCCCTGCTTCCCTTTCCCTCCAGCAACACGCCCATCCTCGAGCAGCTGGTGCCCAACTCAATGCACTCCAAGCTCTGATCCCGCCTGGATCCAAGATGATCAGTGCCCCACTGGGTGACTTCCACTATACCATGTACATGGGCCAGGAGGAGGGTGCCTTTGGGGACACATCCTTCCTCAACAACAAGGCTGGTGAACTGGATGGTGAGTCCCTGGATAAACAGGAGTCCTTCTCATCTTCCAAATGCAGCCTCCTGTCTCAGAAGTTTCAGGGCAGCAAGCTGTTGCAGTAGGTTTTTCCCAGGCAGATAAAGTGCTTCCCAGATAAGGTCAAGTTAAAGGAGCTCATCATCACCAAGCCTTTATTATATGACATGTTAAAGGGACTTATCTAAGAAAAAGAAGATCAAAACTATGAACAGTAAAATGACAACAAACACAACTATCAACAACTGAACCTAAAAATTTTTTTAAAAAACTAAGGGAACAACTAGAACAGGAACAGAATCACAGAACTGGAGATCACATAGAAGATTATCAATGAAGAGAGGGAGGACGGAGAACGGGGAAAAGGTATAGGGAATAAGAAGCATAATTGGTAGGCACAAAATAGACAGGGGGAGGTTAAGAATAGTGTGGGAAGTGAAGAAGCCAAAGAACTTCTTTGTACAACCCATGGACATGAACTAAAGGGGGAATGCTGGTGAGGGGGGGATGCAGAGTGGAGGGGAAGAAAGGGGAGAAAAAAATGGACAACTGTAATAGCATAATCAATAAAATATACTTTAAAAATTTTTTAAAAGAAAATAGAAAATGTATAAATATGTTTACATAAGTGCCTACATACTTAGATGAAAAATGGTTCAACCAAAAGCCATACTGAAGAAAGTGCAATAAATTTCAAAGTGATTTTATTGTATTTTTGCCCGATAGATGATTACAAAAGTCCTCTGAGATTAATAGGTAGGTTTTATTTTCTATTTTATTTTTCAGTTACAGTTTATATTTAATATTATTTTATATTAGCTTTAGGTGTACAGCATAGTAATTAGACAATCATATACTTTACAAAGCAGTCCCCCTGATATTTCAAGTGTCTTCTGACACTGTACACAGTCATTACAATATTGACTTATTTAATTCCTTATGCTGTACTTAACTTCCCTGGGACTATTTTGTGACTAAAAATTGTAGTTATTAATAGCTTCACTTTTCTCACAAGCCTCCCAACACCCCTCTCCTCTGGCAAAGATCAGTCTGTTCTCAGTATCTATGAGTCTGTTTCAATTTTGTTTATTTGTTTATTTTGTTCTGTAGATTCCACATATAAGGGAAATCATACAGTATTTATCTTTCTCTGACTGACTTATTTCCCTTAGCATAATATCCTCTAGGTCCATCCATGCAGTTGCAAATGGTAAAATTTCATTTCTTTTTATGGCCTAGTAATATTCCATTGTATCTATGTACCACAGCTTTTTTTATTCACTTGTCTATTGATGGACACTTGGGTTCCTTCCATATTTTGGCCATTGTAAGTAATGCCACAATGAAAATAAGGATGTATATATTCTTTTGAATTATTGTTTTGGGTTTCTTCGGGTGTATTCCCAGAAGTGGAATCCCTGGGTCATAAGACAGTTCCATTTTTAATTTTTTGAGAACCCTCCATACTGTTTTCCACCATGGGTGCACCAATCTTCATTCCCACCAGCAATGCATAAAGGTTCCCTTTTCTCTACATCCTTGCCAAGATTCCTTTGTTGATTTATTAATTATAGTCATTCCGACAGGTGTAAGGTCATATCTCACTATGGTTTTAGCTTGCATTTCTCTGATGCATAGTGATGTTGAGCATCATTTCATGACTATTGGCCAGCTATATGCTCTCTTTGGAGAAGTATGATAAGCAAGCTTTATATCAATTTATACCCCAACTCCCAGGAAATATAACAAACAATTAAAGAATGCTGTCTGTCACTTTTCTTTTCTACCAGTCCAATTTTTAAAAAAAAATATCTGAGAGATCGATAAGTGTGTGCTATGCTTATTCCTCCAACAGTAGTCTTCACCTTAGGTGCACAGGACTAAACCAAGTTCAGCAATAGAAAGTAAGCTAGTGGGTTTTGAGGACTTATGACAGAGAGGACCTTACTTCATCTCAATATTGTTTTCCATATGATATGAATGCATATTCACTTATCTACCAGTAGTTATAATTCTCTCTTTTTCTGACCCTCAGACAACTCAGTCCACTGGGAGCGATCTCAAAAACCCAGGGCAACAGAAAGTTATTTTTACCAGCCCCGGGCGCCCTCTGCTGAGGTGGAGATGACGTCCTATGTGCTTCTTGCTTATCTCACGGCCCAGCCTGCCCCAAGTTCAGCGGACCTGACTTCTGCATCACACATTGTGAAGTGGATCACAAAGCAACAGAACTCTTATGGGGGCTTCTCCTCCACCCAGGTTTGTGCTTCCCAAAGCACCTTCTCCTCCAGATTCACTTGGCAGTTAGGAAGTTTGAAAACAGACCAGTTACAAGGAAAAGAGAAGGTATTAAGTAAATCATTGAATCTTGGAAGAATTATTTGGAGATATTTGAGAACAGTAGGAAAATAAAGGAAAAAGACCTGAGACATTCCCCCAAAACAATTTTCACTAAGACCTATGCTATCCTATCACTCTTCTACTTAACCATAAAGATCATTCCTCTCTGAAGCTGTGTTTATCATTGGCACACATTGGTTGATGGCCACACTATAGACCAGGGTTTCTGAATATCAGTACTGTTGACATTTTGATGCAGATAATTACTGTTGTGAGGGGCTGTCCTGTCCACTGGAAGATGTTTAAAGCCTCTTGGTCTCTCCCCACTAGATGCCAGTAGCACACTACTTCCAGTTGAGACAAGACAAAAATCAACTCTTGTTTTGAAAAAGTATTCTAGACTGTAGACTACATCTTTAGAATCCTGCAAGAGATTCTCTAAGGTGGACCAGAACATTGTGTGATTAAAAGGAAAGTGACCACATAGACCTCATTTTGATCTTCACAGAATGATTGACTAGTTCTATTTAACCACTCCAAGGAATTCAGACTTTCCACTGTTTTCTAAATACCCTTGATCTCCCTTTTTGCTCCCCCTTTAAATTGATTGTTTTTAAGCTGAAGCTCTTAAATTATTTTTCCCTACTACAATTTTGAAAATATTTTTGAGTGTAAAAATGTGTTAAACATCCATAGAATCTGAGTTGTTCCTCTTATACATCCTCTTTCAATATTTAGGGTATAAATAATGAAACTTGTGTTTTAGGGATATTAGATGGGACAAATAAAAAACTATGTAAGGGGAAAAGGAAACTTGGGAAAGTGTAACTTGTCTTTTACTACACTTTTTTTATTCACAGCCAATTTTTCTCATTCTCCTGTCTAAACAACCATCTAGTAAATGACAGTCACTTTTTTGTCTTAACTTTTTCATTGTAAACCTATACTTTGAAAGATATAGAAAAGAGGACTATTGACGAGAAAGAGCAGGGCACAACTGGGTACAGAAAAAGTCCCTAGGACAATACAAACACAAGTGAAATTAAATTGTGAGGTTAATTTGCATCAATAATTTCTTATTTCATTTAGAGAAGCTGTAGCATGACTTTGATTATGCCTTAAAGGCAGAGAAAAAAGAAAAGCAATTAGCATTACGGGGGAAAAACCAGTGTCTCCTTGTGATAGCTAACGCAGACTTTTGAAAAAAACCCCAGCCACCAGAAACGTACTCACTGGGGGCGGGTTCTCCACTCATCTCTTGCAGGACACCGTGGTGGCTCTCCATGCCCTGTCTCGATATGGAGCTGCCACTTTCACCAGGAGTCGGAAAACTTCTCAGGTGACCATTCGTGATTCAAAGATGTTTTCCAAAAAATTCCAAGTGGACAGCAACAACCTCCTGTTACTACAGCAGGTCTCCTTGCCAGAGGTGCCTGGAGAATATGTCATAACAGTGACTGGAGAAAGATGTGTATATCTTCAGGTGAGACTGGAGTTATATGGAAAAAAGTCAACTTTAACCTCTTCTGTTGAAAAGGGAATGCCCCAAGAAAAAGGAGAAACTAATGGTGTCCTTGGTGTTCCACAGACATCCTTGAAATATAATATTCTTCCTGAGAAGAAGGACTCCCCATTTGTTTTGGAGGTCCAGACTCTGCCCCAAACTTGTGATGGACCCAAAGCCCACACCAGCTTCCAGATCTCCCTGAAAGTCAGGTAAAACCTTCTCTACATTAAAAAAATTAATTCTGTAATTATGGTGATAAATGTTAAGTAGATTTACTATAGTGATCATTTTGCAATATATACAAATTTTGAATCCTTATTTGTATACTGGAAACTAATATAATATTGAATGTCAATTATTTCTCAATTAAATTTTTTTAATTAAAAAACAAAAAGCTTCTGACTGAATCTTCTAATCCTGAGATCTGAAAGCTATTTGGAACCATCAGTAATTAAAAATGTATTTGGAAGCTATTAGATAAATATAATTTAAAAGTAATGTATCTATTAATGAAGTTAGTTTTTATCATTATGAAATGATCTTTTTCTCTAGTAAAATGTTTGTTAAAGTTTCAATAATTTTTAAAAGCATTTAAAGGCAAGATCTAGTCTTAAATCTGTCAATAAAAAAATTTTCAAATGTTCTAATCAATTCTGACTTATCTTTTACACTAATTTTTTTTACATATTTTTTTATTGTTGTTCA
>PVJI01015185.1:0-41866 GCA_004026765.1 Micronycteris hirsuta | reverse complement strand
AATAGCCTCTTCAACAAATGGTGTTGGGAAACCTGGATGGCTACATGCAAAAAAATGAAACTAGAGCACCAACTTACACCATACACAAAAATAAATTCAAGGTGGATAAAAGACTTAAATGTAAGTTGTGACACCATAAAAGTTCTAGAGGAAAACATCGGTAGGAAAATCTCAGACATTCCACGCAGCAGCATCTTCAATGATATGTCCCCTAGAGGTAGAGGCATAAAGGAAAGAATAAACAAATGGGACCTTATCAAAATAAAGAGCTTCTGTGGGTCTAAAGAAAATAGTATTAAAATAAAAAGAGAACCAACCGTATGGGAAAACATATTTGCCAATGATACCTCAGACAAGGGTCTGATCTCCAAAATATATAAAGAACTCATACGACTCCACTACAGGAAGACAAAAAACGCAATTAAAAAATGGGCAATAGACATGAACAGACACTTCTCGAAAAAAGACATAAAGAGGGCCCAGAATCATATGAAAAGATGCTCAACATCATTAGCCATCAGAGAGATGCAAATTAAAACCACAATGAGATACCACCTCACACCAGTCAGAATGGCCATCATAAACAAAGCAACAGATAACTGTTGGAGGGGATGTGGAGAAAAGGGAACCCTACTTCACTGTTGGTGGGAATGCAGACTGGTGTCGCCACTGTGGAAAACAGTATGGAACTTCCTCAGAAAAATGAAAATGCAACTGCCTTTTGACCCAGCAATTCCACTACTGGGATTATACCCTAAGAATCCTGTAAAACCAATTCAAAAGAACCTTTGCACTCCTATGTTCATAGCAGCAGAATTCACAATAGCTAAGTTCTGGAAACAACCTAGATGCCCATATACGAATGAATGGATCAAGAAACTATGGTACATTTACACAATGGATTTCTACGCAGCAGAGAGGAAGAAGGAGCTTATACCTTTTGCAACAGCATGGATGGAACTGGAGAGCATTATGCTAAGTGAAGTAAGCCAGGCAGTGAGGGACAAATACCATCTGATCTCACCTTTAACCGGATCATAACCAACAAAAGCAGAAAGCAAGCAAAACAGAACCAGAGACACTGAAATTAAGAACAGTCTAACAATAGACAGGGGAGTGGGGTTTGGGGACAATGGGAAGAAGAGTTTTCAGGAATCACTGTAGAGGACACATGGACAGAACTAAGGGAGAGGAGGGAGGTCGAGGGAGGTGGGACCGTAGGGTAAGGGAGGGGGGAGGGGAGAGGCTGCAAATAATTGTAATTAAACAAAAAAATTAATAAAAAAATTTTAATTTAAAATAAAAGAACTTATAAAATTCAACACCAAGCAACAAACAGCCCATTTTAAAAATGGGCAAAGGACTTGAATAGACATTTCTCCAAAAAGAGCATGCAGATGGCCAATAGACATTGAAAAGATGCTCAATGTCATTAATCATCAGAGAAATGCAAGTTAAAACTACAATGAGATACCATCTCACATCTGTCAGAATGACTTTCGTCAATAAATCCACAAACAACAAATGCTGGGGAGGGTTACCCTTTGCAACAGCATGAACGGACCTGGAGAACATTATGCTAAGTGAAATATGCCAGTCAGAGAAAGACAAATACCATATGATTTCACTCATACGTGGAATCTAATGACCAAACTGAAGTAGCAAGCAAAATAAAAACAAACTCCTAGATGGAGAGCAGATGACAGCTAGTGGCCGGAAGGGTAGCAGGTGGAGGGATGGAGCAAGTAGGAAAAAGGACTCATGGCCATGGACAACAGTGTGGTTATTGCTGGGTGGTGGGGCACTAAATAGTAATGAAAAATACGATACAAAATTATTAAATAAAAATAAAATTAAAATACAAAAGCCAAAAAAGATTATCTTAGTGTTTGAAATTTCTAAAATATGTGGTCAGTAATACCACCACAGGGATGTTGCACCATGTCCTGTCACTTTTATCTCTACTACTATTAGTGTTCAAACTTTATGTTCCTTTGGTTAATTTTGGCACCTTCTCTTTTCTAAAAAATAATTAATTTCACATGTATTTTAAAATGTATTAATGTGTACTTAGCCCTGGCTGGTTTGTCTCAGTGGATTGAGTGCTGGCCTGTGAACCAGAAGGTCACCATTTTCATTCCTAGTCAGGGCCCATGCCTGGGTTCAGGCCAGGTCCTCAGTAGGGGGCACATGAGAGATAACCATACATTGCTGTTTCTCTCACTTTCTCCTTCCCTTCCTCTCTCTCTAAAAATATATAAATAAAATCTTTAAACAGGTAATAATAAAAAAAAACATGTTTACATAGATTTATTCTTAATATTTTCTTGTAAAATTTGAAGTCCTTAACTGTGGTGAGATACTCATTCTCATTCTTATTTTTATATTTATTCACTCTCATTTATTTTATTTCTTCATTTATACTTGCCAACTATAAGCATAGTTAATTTGTTTTCTTAAAATGCCAGCCCTTGCACCTATCTAAGTTGTTGTTTAAGTTCTTATATAGGAGGGATGGTAAAAGAATTGTCAGATTGAATCAAGAGAAAGAAATAATGAGGCCATTTCTCTGTGACTGAAGGCTATGAGTTCAGCTTTGTGAGGCCTTGGGTGAGGACATTGACAATCTCCACAAATTGCTATGACACTATTGCTTATGTGTCACACAATCATAAAACACAAAGAGGTCTATCAGTCTAAACATGGGACATATTAAGATAGAGTCGTAAATTGGTACTTTATGCCATTACTGTTCTGAACAACTGAGAACTTCTTTTAGTTATCTTCATCTGATGAAAATAAAAAGAGGAAATGGAAAACAATCTCCTCCACACTGAATATCAGAGCCATTCTTGAAATTAATCAAAGGGGAGAATGAGGAAAAATAAGTGAGGTTGGTGTTTAGGGACTTTGCTCTCAATTTGTATTGAAAAGAAAAGATAAAAAATGTTGGAGTATAATAATAATATCTTCAGACTTCCAGCAAAGATGGAGGCATAGAATGCTTCATTTCTTTGCACAAACAAAAGAAGGACAGCAACAAATTTAAAACAAAAAATGACCAGAAAGTCCATAAAATTGAACTGTGTGGAAGTCTGACAACCAAGAAGATAAAGAAGAAATATTCATCCAGACAGGTAAGAGGGGCAGAGATGGGCAGTTGTGGTGGGAGGACATATGGCAAGATGGCAGACTACATGGGTCAGGCAGTCCCTCCTTCACCGGAGGATAAGCAACTGGGAGAAACAACTGGGGAGTGAGACAGACTGCACAACCCAGGGTTCCAGCACAGGAAATAAAGCTTCAAAACCTCTGGTTGTAAAAATCTATGGGGGTTATGGCGGTGGGAGAAATTCCCAGCCTCACAGGAGAGTTCATTGGAGAGAACCACAAGGTCTGAGAATGTACACAAACCCACCCACCAGGGAATCATCACCAGAAGGTCCCAATATGCCTGTGGGTAGTGGGGAAGATGACTTAAAGCCAGCCAAGAGTGAAACAAGCAGCATTGTTCCCTCTCTCACCACTCCCTCACATACAGCACCACAACGCAGTGACGTTGGTTGCTCCACCCAGGTGAATATGTAAGGTTCTGCCCCTTACAACATAACAGGTGCACTGAGATAGAAAAATATGGCCCAAATGAAAGAACAGAAAATGATCAAAACTTCAGGAAAAGAACTAACTGAGAAGGAGATAGCCAAACTCTCAGATGCAGAGTTCAAAATACTGGTAATCAGGATACTCACAGAAATGATTGAGTATGGACACAAAATAGAGGAAGAGTGAAGGCTATGCAAAATGAAATAAAGGAAAATATACAGGGAACCAACAGTGAAGGGAAAGAAACCAGGACTCAAATCAATGATTTGGAACAAAAGGAAGAAATAAATATTCAGCCAGAACAGAATGATGAGGGAAGAGTTTTAAAAAATGAGGAGAAGCTTAGGAACCTCTGGGACAACTTCAAATGCTCCAACATTAGAATCATAGGGGTGACAGAAAGAGAAGAAGAAACACAAGAAATTGAAAACATATTTGAAAAAATAATGAAGGAAAACTTCCCTAACAAGTTTTAAGACAATAAGACTGTAAGTTTTCTTTTGAGATGATTTCTCAAAAGAAACCTTAGAGGCAAGAAAGGGCTGGAAAGAAGTATTCAAAATCATGAAAGACAAGGAATTACATCCAAGATTACTCTATCCAGCAAGGTTATCATTTAGAATGGAAGGGCAGATAAAGTCAAGTTAAAGGAGTTCATCATCAGCAAGCCCTTATTATATGAAATGTTGAAGTGACTTACTTAAGAAAAAAAGATAAAAAATACAAACAGTAAAATGACAACAAACTCACAAGTATCAACAACTAAACCTAAAAAACAAAACAAAGCAAAAACTAAGCAAACAACTAGAACAGGAACAGAATCACAGAAATGGAGATCACATGGAGGATTATCAGCAAGGGGGGTAGGGAAGAAATGGTACAGGGAATAAGAAGAATAATTGGTGGGTACAAAGTAGATGGGGGGGTTTAAGAATAGTATAGGAAATTGAGAATCCAAAGAACTTATACATACAATCCATGGACATTTACTAAGCGGGGGGTGGGGGATGCTGATGGGAGGTGTTTCCAGGTGGAGGGGTATAAAGGAGAGAAAAAAATGGGACAACTGTGTCGCGGATTTCGACCCGCAAAAACCGGTGGGGGGACTGCCCCGATCACGTGAATCAATCTTACCCAGAGACATGCTTGGAGGTGAGAATCCGGCGGCCACGAGTCTCCTCCACCATCCCCATCTTGGGGAGAAAGACCTTGTGAGTTGCTTAGCCGGGGCTTTTATTAGAGGCATTAAGACACATTTACATTGGATTGATTATTCATGGGATTAAGCAGAACAGGGGTAGGATTACTCATAGGAAGGCATTAGGATGTAAATTCAGGTCTGGTGGCAGATAGGACCAGGTTAAAGTAATATGCAGGGGTCAGCAAGCCAGAACTTTTTAAGATACATCTTTGACAAATTCCTATTAGAGAATTTCCATTCCACAGACATGATCCACACTTGCTCACACGGGAATCACACAGAGCTGTGCTCAAAACGTGTACATTCTCAGGACTGCATGTTTACACATGTGTGGAAATCACTGCCACATCTCCCCCTCTTTTCTTAAGAAATCCTTTTCTACAGGCATGGATTACGCCAGCCCACACGGGAGTGATTTTTCTTCACGCGGAGCTGAGCTCTGACACGCGTGATTTTTCTGGGCTACGATTTTTCATGCGTGTGAAAAGAATTTTTATATCTCTTCTTGTTTTTCTTACGAGAATTTAGAAGCTGGATTAATTTGAAAAAGTTTGCTACTTGCTGGTCCCTTTTACAACCTTGGGAGAATAAATTACAAATGTATCGAAGCACACAGATTATAAACATAATTAGTAAACAACTAGTGGCTATGAAGACCCATAATTTCAGATTAAAATTATTAAATTAAATTTCAGGGTGAAGTCCGTTGAAATTGTCCTGGAGGGTTTTTAGATACCTCCTTTTGAAACAATTAGTGGCTGTGAAGACCCATATTTTTCAGATTAAAATTATTAAATTAAATTTTAGGGTGAAGTCTGTTGAAATTGTCCCGGAGAGTTTTAAATATTTCCTGTTCAGACAGGCATTGGATTTCCTGCAACTGCTGATGTGATTCCAATTGCAGTCTATTGATTTGTCCTTTTAGATTAGTAAGGATATTTGATGTGTATCTTGGAGAATCCTGGATTAGTAGATTCCCTTTAGATGGTGAGAAATTAGGTTGCTGCTAGGGAAGTCTTTCTTCTGTTACAGCAGTTTTGTTTTTCTTGTCCACAGCAGTTTTGGAGATTTTTCTGTGGAAAAAACAGAAACAGACCCTTCTCTTCCTAGCTAAGATGTGGGGCTAGGGACTTGAATTGAATGGGGTGATTGCTTGGACTAATATTGCGAATCAAAAAAATTTTAAATTGTAAAAGAGTCGTGTATAAATCTATGGGAGAGATATTCTGATCTCCTCCCCCTTTTTTTCTTATAAAAAATAGGGTTTAAAGTTTGTAAGGACTTCTGGGTAAAGATGAATAAATGCCAAGGGCTTGAATAATTGATTCTTTCTGAAAATTGGCCAGTTTTTCTTGAGAGATTAGATTTAAAGAACAACCTGGGTGTTTTATGCAAAATGATCAGTTTTGCATATAAGACCCATGTCTATGTTTTAATTTTATTTATTATTAAAAAACAATTCAGCCCTGGCAAAGTTGGTGAGCAGATATCAGATTTATATATCTATTTGGGAAAAGCTGTTGTGGTAGATACCTTGTATGAACAATATTACAGATATCACTATATAAATTTGGGATACAAACAGGATTTTAGCAATCCGGTCCAAGATTAACACATTATGTTTTAAAAATCATAATGAATAAATTGCATGATATTTTAGAAAATATTCTTATATATTATATTAATTGTATTCTCTACTTAAGTTTTGGGTTACCCCTTAAAAGATAATTTTGAGGAGCAGATTAATAACTAGATTATAACATCAGATTAATTTCTAAACCTTTAACTGTAAATTGTAGGAATAAATTTGAAGTTTATATTGTATGAAGTTTTGTGTATCATACTTATTAAAATTATAGAGAATTATAGTCAGTATAGAGAGAATATTGAGATAATAGTATTGTTATTGGCTAAAATCTGGCACCCTGATTGCCAGAGAATGTCTTATTATTAGTTAAATGAAATAAGCTGTAAGTAGAGTAAGATTTCCTTAAAGACAGTAAATAGGGTAATAATTATCTGGCTGGTGAGTGTTGTTACCCGACTCAAAGTAGGGGTTCTAGTGATGTGAGGGGGTTTGGCGATGCGGCGATTTTGGAGTTTCCTTTTTCTTCAGCCGGGAGACTGGAGACAGGCTGCTAGTGGCTTCCTGGGGCAGCCAGGGGGTTAAGCATCTTGGAGTGGTGGGGGTCTTGTGTATTCTGTGGAAAAAACATAGAGACACCTCCTTCCCCCAAATCAAACCTACACCTGGCCTCTTTTTACTGTAAAGCTTAAGTTTAGATTAAAAAATTATAAATCCTGGATTCCCACAGTTTATTTAGAAAACACCTACAACTTATGGCTTTCATAGCAGGTTTAACAGATTAAACATGAAGTGTTTTAGCTTTCTCTATTTTAAGTATTAAAGAAAAATGAGGCTTAAAATCTTTGCGGGTTGTAGCTGAAAATGCAAAGCTTTAGAAAACAGTTAACAAACTGAAACTAGATTCTTGAGCATTTATCTGTCTTAGGCTGATAAGTACGGGAACTTCAAAACAATTTGATTAAACATGAATATTTGCTTAAAAGTGATAATGCACATTTGCTTATAAATATATTTTGGAGAAATATTAATCTTGATGTTTAAAACCTTTTCAGTATTTTTATAATGTGGGGCCTCTTTTTATTCTAAGAGGCAAAAAAAATTTTACTGTTATTTTTGATATGGTTGTTTAAGAATTTTTGATGGAAGATTAAAAGCAAACTTTTGACAATTAGCATTTTTGCTGACCTTCTAGTGAGGGGGGTCTGTGGAAGAACCAGCTGGCACCACGTAGTCGTGTGAACTATTTTCAGGAGTTGATACATTCCTCTGGTGAAGCATTTACCTGTCAAGTGCCTTTAGTGACCTTCATTAGCCAATTTTTTTTATGGGGAGGTAGCCAGTCTCCCCAATAACTGAGTTAAAAATTGGTGTTATGTTTTCCGCGAAAAATGGCTGATTTTTTCTTGAAGACTGTACACCTATATTTCATTTTTATAATAAAATGGTCACGGTTTTGGCACAAGGAGGAATTAGATTGAAAATATACATATTTCTTTTGAGCTTACTAATTATTTGGGAAGAATAATTGTAAATGACTTTGGAGTAGACTGTGGGAACAGATTATAAGCAATACAGAATAATATTAGATTTTATTTCTATTGTTAGGGGTTCAGTGAAAATGCCTTGAAACAAGGATAAAACTCAAACAAACTAGCATTTTTTAACTCAATTTTACAAAGAAATATCAGTTTATTATAAATATCTGTTATACTGGGTATTCAGGGAGGTATTATTCAAATTTTTACCTATAGGCTAGAATTTTTAATTAAGAGACAATCCTGAGTGGTAGATGAAATGGCTAAGCAAAGCTTTTCTTTCTAACTTGGACACCTGCTAAGCCTTTTCCTTCCTAATTTCATTTCAAAACTTAATACATACAATTTACAGTCTTGTCTTCAATCTTATCTTACACTACCTGGCAAATATGCCAACCTTTGACTAGCTTTCTTTTCTTTACTCCCTCTTACCCTCTTTCCCTACAGTCCTTTTCCCTTCTCTAATTTGGACACTTGTCAAGCTTTTTTCCCTTCAATTCTATCTTATTCATAACTTACCTGACCTTTGTTAAAATACATAAATAATTCAGTTTTGCTATAAAGTATTATAGATTACAACACTATGATTTTATGTCTTTAATATTTGAAGTGACATACATAAGGTTTATTCATAGATATATATGAAGTAATATATATATGGTATTATATGTAATAAGTATCATTTATATAATTAATAAAAGTGCATGGCCATAATAGCTTATGAATATATAGAAATGGCTATTATGTTATTACATTTTTATAATTATACAGTATTAAAACGGCACACAGCTGTTTATCAATGCAGGCTTCATTTATTTGCCACATGCCTTTTTTAATATTTTATTTCTTAATTTTAATGATAAACTTAGAGGTTATTCAGAAACATGACTGCAAACTCTAAACACACACAAACCTGTACTCAACCAATGTGAGTCCTTTAAAACCAAGGCAGCAGTACCAAAATGTATTTGCAAATTATATTATAAATGGTAGCTTTGGAATGTTATTTCTTGCTACCTGATGTCATTGTAATTTTTACCTAACATATTTTTAATTAAATGCAGAAAATCCTCATAATAGAAAAATATTTAGTATTTTTAAAAATCTGAATTAGGTTAAAATATTGTCTAAATAATTTAAAACAACCACAATTTTTAAAACTATATGTTAGATTATGAACCACTTAAAAATAAACAGTAACATATATTCTTCAAATTATTTAAGATTATGATTTTTGGGGGTCAAATGCAGAGATTAGGGTGAATTTTTGAGAGATGGGGGAAGTCTGATTGGATTCACAACCCCTAGCCGACTTGTTTTGTGGGGATGTGCCCACAGAATTCAGGCGCAGGCCGTTACCATGGAGAAAAGCCGACACTGGGCCTCTCCATTCTACCTTGGAGACGCATCTTTATGACATCACCAGACATGGCTTCCGGCCCTGTAGTTTTTGCCTGCAGCAGCCATCTCAATTGTAGGTGGGGGGTGGCCTAGCACGTGCTAGGTTAATGTTTCTTAGCCTTTCTTTGTTAAAAGAGATGAAAAAGAAGTCAGGCCCTTTCTCCCCGCCCCCATTGCTGAGCGCTGTGGAACCGCCTCCTGCTAACTATGTTTCTTTTGTTAAGAGATGGTAAAGAAATTGGCTTGGGAGACAGAGGAGTGAATTTTTCAAGCTATGGATTTTTTAAGTTACTGTTTCTATTTTCTTGATGGGACTACTTAAGTTGCCTTTCTCTCTGCTTCTTTTCTAACTTGCGCCAGCATAGTTTTTCTTTGTCTTTGGGAGAAGATAGGAGCCGGGGATCTGGCTGGCAAGAGGCAGATTAGCTGGGTTGGAAGTTCCAAGTCTCCCTTACTAAGCATATGCTGAACGATTCCAACCAAGGACAAAGTTTTTCCTTTGCAAGTCCCGGGAGTCCCAACCTCTCAAGCTGCGCGCTCTCTCCGCTCGCTGCCCTTTCTCTACTCCTCCCCAACCCCACCCGGGCGCGCCATCACGTCTCTTGCCGCCACCCCTGGGAGCCCAATCCTCTCCCCTGCCCTGCACTGAACGCAGCCTGGGCGATGGCGAGGGGGTTCCGCCCTCACTCCCGTCGGGCCAGTTGGCGCGACCGAGTTGCGCGCTCAGGGCTTTTGTTAACAAGTGGCAAACTTTATATAACCAGTGGTACAAAATCCGCTCCTTTGGATTTGTACGGATGCGTTCTTTAAATTATCGTGGCCAAAAACGTTTTTCGTACCGGTTCTTACCCCTATCCCACTCCAGACGACTCTTGGCCGTCGGGTTCCTATTCACTGGAACTATTGCCGGCATCCTCCACCTTGAAGTGAGGGGGTAACGGTCCGTGGCAATGCCTGTTTGGGCCCCACGTATGGGCACCATTTGTCGCGGATTTCGACCCGCAAAATCCGTGGGGGGACCGCCCCGATCGCGTGACTCAATCTTACCCAGAGACACGCTTGGAGGTGAGAATCCAGCAGCCACGGGTCTCCTCCACCATCCCCATCTTGGGGAGAAAGACCTCGTGAGTTGCTTAGCCAGGGCTTTTATTAGAGGCATTAAGACACATTTACATTGGATTGATTATTCATGGGATTAAGCAGAACAGGGGTAGGATTACCCATAGGAAGGCATTAGGATGTAAATTCAGGTCTGGTGGCAGATAGGACCAGGTTAAAGTAATATGCAGGGGTCAGCAAGCCATAACTTTTTAAGACACATCTTTGCCAAATTCCTATTAGAGAATTTCCATTCCACAGACATGATCCACACTTGCTCACATGGGAATCACACGGAGCTGTGCTCAAAACGTGTAAATTCTCAGGACTGCATGTTTACACGCGTGTGGAAATCACTGCCACACAACTGTAAGAGCATAATCAATACAATATACTTAAAAATAAAAAAAATAATATCTTGATTATTGAGTGGTGATCTCTCTGGAGACTATTGGTCAGTCTTCCATAATGAGGAAACACTTGAAAAATTAAAATGCACTTCTTTTAATGGTAAACATTCTAATCTAGATTCACTTCAGTTGTCCTGATACTCATCTGCAGTGTGTTATCTCCTGGAAATTATCATCAAGTACTCCTCTAAGACAGGCACTTCATTGAAAGCTGAGGATGTCAAGATGCTCAAAGTACCAACTTACATTTACTTCTGTCCATTGTGCATAAATAGCTTTTGGGGACACATTACTTCCTCAGTGTATGTCCCCATTTCCAATATATGTTAGCTAGACACAGTGTCTGCAGTCCACATGTCTATGGTTAGCACTGGCGTTGTTCCTGCTTCCACATGATATGCCTAGTGTTTCATCTCAGATGTTCTATACTATGCTGTTGACTTTATCAGTCAAATCTCCAGATGGACAAGCTAAAAGAGGACTCTTGGTCACATAGTCTTGATTCTCCTTCTTTTTGTCATATATTAGCAAATGACAGTCTTTCTAAATGTTAGTTGTATCATCTCTTTGGAAGTTTGAACTATACTTTGTATGGATTTGGGTACAGTAATTATTTTAGAATGCTGTACTACCAGGGCAAAATCAGTGTCACCCTTCCATTGATAGAATACTGCCAGTTAAGACTCAGGATAGAAATGAGATGCTCATTCAATAATGGAACCTTGGTAAGATTTTGTTCCATTGTATTCTGGCAGTGTGGTTTCAGCACTCAGATGCATAGAGAATGGGGAAACATGGATTCCGATAGTGGAGGAGTTTTTAACAATATCTAGTGATGTAAATTTGTGAATTATTGTTTTAAAATTGGATTGACAATTTAATATGTAATAGTAAAAATGTGAATGTGTTCTCTGATATGTATTATCAGTGACACTGCTTGCACTGTGGCTCATATTCATAATTGTAGCCCTGGTACTGTGGGCTTCGCAGAGGGAAGGGATGCTTTGAGCACATAAACATTTATAAATGAAAGAAAGTGCTTATGTCAACCTGTGGATGCCTCTGAAGCGTTTTATCCCTAATCTCATAAATCTGGAAAAATGAGGTCACTTGAGATCTGTTAAAAGAAAGGGACCACACTTAACTCACAGAGTTGCTGAGAGATCAGGTGAGAAAAATGATTGTGATATTGGAATTGCTGGGTCAAAAATAGTTCCATTTTTAGTTTTTTGAGGAAATTCCATACTGCTTTCCACAGTCACTGAAAATGTTTGCATTCCCACCAACATTGTGATGGTATGTTGTAAACTATTTACACATTGCTGAGAAAATATGACGGGCATCTGTCACCTCATTTGCAGGAAAGCATTCTAAAGAGATCAGGGCTTCCAACCCCATACTAATACAATCAGCAAAACAACACTTTCTGCTGTAAATCTTTAAACTTCAGACCTAAGTAAAATTCTTTCTCTCACATTTTTAATGAAATAAAAATAAATACAATGACTGAAC
The DNA here is from genome assembly GCA_004026765.1 of Micronycteris hirsuta. Classification (NCBI taxonomy): domain Eukaryota; kingdom Metazoa; phylum Chordata; class Mammalia; order Chiroptera; family Phyllostomidae; genus Micronycteris; species Micronycteris hirsuta. The sequence goes on along the minus strand of PVJI01015185.1, from coordinate 29,518 downwards.
AGAAGCCAAAGATCACAAGAGGCTAGAAGTGAAGCAAGGATATGGTCAATATTGTTTGTCTGCATTCTGGCACTGTTTTCTTGGTGAATATTTCATTAATGAGAGGTCTCTGAGGGGGCAAGGATGGCCCTTTGTTCCTCCTGATAGATTTCTGCTGCTGTTTAAATCTGAGTTGGGGTAGCTATGTGGTGCTCAGGAAACTTGAAACCCTAATGAGGACATAGTCAAGTAGAATGTGAGAGATTAAAACCACAAAATTTTAAAATCCCTTCGAGGAAGAGCTTTTCCCAAAGATTAGACATTTGTTCTCAAAATTATTTTCAGGAATGCACAAATATGCACCAATCTTCCCATATCCCATTCCTGCATCCATTCTTGACCTTGAAACTTACAGTTTTTCTTTAACCCAAGTAAAAATAAACATAAGAAGTATTAAGAACCTTTAAAGTAAACATTTAAATAAAAAATTGGGTTTACAATTAATATTCTGCTTTATGATTAAATTTGTTGATTCCTCATAATGGAGCTAAAGGTATTTTGTAAATGAAATATCTACATCATTGCATTTTCCAAAGAATAATTATGGCTGCTGAACAAAAAGAAGCAAGATATCTGAGCAACACAGAAAATAAGTAATTATCCACAGTTCATTTGAGTAAATCTCACTTTCTTGGAGAAATTTTCTTTTTAGACCGTATAAGTAATTTCTGCTGATGTATTTCTCCTTCCAGTGGTATCTTGTCAATGTTTGCATTCAGTTGCAGCTATATATTGTGTGTACCCAGATCATTATAAAATTCAAAATAAGGTGGCAAATCGGGTTTACATTTCTCTAATGCAAATGCACTTGTGTTTCACTTAAACCAAGATCATGAACTCATACATTCACAATTTCTCTTCAGGGCAGGGGATGGTGTTTCTCAAAAAAGAAAAACAGAATGGTTTCAGCTACTATTTGTCCTCAATAGGATTGCAAATATCAAGATGTTGCCATTTGTACATTGCCATTCTTCACTCAAAGGCAACACCAATCAGCAATCACATAACAGAACCCCATCTGTGCTTCCCTTGAGAAAGGGTAGATTTTTAATCCCAAATGAGGTACCGCCTCTGCTTTCCCTTTGGGTATGCCTCACTCATTGGCCTTTGAGAGTATGTGTAGGTGGAGGAGCCCTCTGATCCATCTACTGTTTATATTAGTTTGTGAGCTATAGAAAAGATTGCTATAATCTCCTAGGTCATCCTATTCAGCATGTCCAAATAGGTGAAATAGAGTAAGGACGATATTTTTTCCTGATCACACCATTAATTTTTTTAGTCTCTGCCTCACTGAAAAAATAGTTCAGGGCAATTTTTTAACTTAAATGAATGCTGGGAAGACGTGTCCAATGTTCTTAGGCATATTTGTCCATCTTAACCACAGTGTGACTGGCAAAGTCAATGAAAGATGATGAAATAAGGCCACCAGGGGCACAGGCTTGTTGCAGCAGTGACCTTTTTGACATTTACAGAACTATACCTAACTCTGGACTGATGATTTGCTGATGGGGTATCCTGGGACTCTCTAGCCTTCTCTGTGAACTTTTCTTAAAAATGGAAAAAAATAACACAGATTAACATAATTATATAGGAATCCTGCTTCTAAAAATCCTCTAAATTTCCCCTTTTTAAATTAAAGGATATTATATCCAATAGACAGAGAGTTTATATAATGCATATTGGGCTTCTGTGCAAGAAATAGTGAATAAGTAAAAGAGTTTCTAAAAGAGAATGCTTAATTGACTACCTAATACTACATCCATTTTGAATTATGTTCCCTCAAGCAGTACTCTTGTTAGGCCTCCTCTTAATGACAAGTACTGTCTTTGAGATATGAAGTAGCTATGTCATCAAATAAGTACCACAATTGAGACCTCACATTTTCAGAACCTAGAGGCCTGATGTTTACCAGTAATTATGGAAGCAGTTGAAAGGAGGGTATTTGGGGGCAGAAAGAACCTTTAAAGCAAAGATTGTTGACTTCTTTCATTTGGCCCAACACACTGCCCAGTGTTTAAAAGAAATATGGTTTTGCAATTAACATTTAAAAATAGGAAATGCTTCACATAAAAATTCAAACTTCTGTCATGTCTTGGAAGAATTCCTGGCTTTTATTCTAGGGTAGCACCTGTCAAAGATAAATTTTCCCCCTTAGCTAGCCTGTACCCTTTGTTTTCCTACCTGTAGGCACTGGAATCATAAATCTCATTCCTATCGATTTTTATAAGCCACTCCTTTAACATACCCTGGCACAGAGACATGCTTACATCAATAGTATTAAATTAATGAAAAAATCCTCTAGGAGAGTGTCAGAAACTTGCAAAGACATGTTCTCGGACTAAAACCTCCCATGAATATGAGAGCCCCCCTGAATTCTAGTCCCATGTGCTGTGAATTAAAATAACCTGTTTGCATAAGTACTTGTCCCTGGAGATTCTGAGACACCTTAAGCAGTCACCATTCACTACATTCCACACAGAACCATGACTAAGTATGCTATTTGTATTTATCACAATGTTTTCAAAGACTGAAAAGCCTGCTGTGTCCTAAGCTCAGTTTTAACTTTTTAAAGAAACATGTAGAACTGTGTTCAATTATAATGTTTGGAAAAGTCATAACAAGCTGAGAGTTGGTTTGGAATTATTAAAATTATTCTCCAGACTTTCCCTAGAGAAAAACCTAAATCTTAATGCCCTAAATGTGTTTGGAAACTGTGACAATTTGAAATGTCAGTTTGTGCAGTACCGATTTTATTTAGGGAATAAATAAAAGTCTGGTTAAACTCTTGAAAATTATGCCAGCTTCAAACCTAAATCAGTTTTCTCAGATAATAATATTACATTGTTAATTAAATTAAAGGTTTTTAGCTTGTTAGCTTGTAATTTTTGTTTATTTATTTTTAAATGTTTTATTGATTATGCTATTACAGTTGTCCCATCCCCCCCTTTATTCCCCTGTGCCCTGCACCTCCCCCATTCCCCATCCTTTAGTTTTTGTCCATATGTCATACACATAAGTTCTTTGGCTTCTACATTTTCTACACTATTCTTAACCTACCCCTGTCTGTTTTCTACCTACCACTTATGCTATTTATTCTCTGTACTTTTTCCTCCTCTCTCCCCCCGCACTCCCCTGTTGATACCCCTCCATGTCTTATATAAATCCCTTTAACATTTCATATAATAAAGGCTGGGTGATGATGAACTCCTTGAGCTTGACATTATCTGAGAAGCACTTTATCTGCCCTTCCATTCTAAATGAAAGTTTTGCTGCATAGAGTATTCTTGGTTGTAGGTCCTTGCCTTTCATGACTTGGTATACTCTTGGTATATTCTCTCCAGCCCCTTCTTGCCTGTAAGGTCTCTTTTGAGAAATCAGCTTACAGTCTCATGGGAACTCCTTTGTAGGTAACTGTCCTCTTTTCTCTTGCTGCTTTTAAGATTCTCTCCTTATTTTTAATCTTGGGTAATGTCATTATGATGTGCCTTGGTGTGTTCCTCTTTGGGTCCAATTTATTTGGGACTCTCTGAGCTTCCTGGAAGTCTATTTCCTTCACCAGCTTGGGGAAGTTCTCCTTCATTATTTGTTCAAACAAGTGTTCAATCCTTTGGTCTTCCTCTTCTCCTTCTGACACCCCTATGACTCAGATGTTGGGATGTTTAAAGAGGTCCTAGAGGTTCCTAAGCCTCTCCTCATGTTTTTGAATTCTTGTTTCTTCATTCTTTTCTGGTTGAATTTTATTTTCTTCCTTCTGGTCCACACCATTGATTTGAGTCCCACTTTCCTTCCCATCATTATTGGGTCCTTGTACATTTCCCCTTATTTCTCTCAGCGTATTCTTCATTTTCTCATCTAATTTGTGACCAAATTCAACCAATCCTGAGAGCATCCTGTTTACCAATGTTTTGAACTGTGCATCTGAAAAGTTAGCTATCTCTTCATTGCTTAGTTGTATTTTTTCTGGCGTTGTGATCTGCTCTTTTATTTGGGCCATTTCTTTTTCTCAGTGAGCCTGTTACTTTAAGGGGTGGAGCCTTAGGCGTTCACCAGGGCAGGGTAACCCACAGCACTGTGTTGTGAAGCTCTGTGATGTGAAGCCCTGTGGGGGCTGGACCTGAGAGGGAACAATGGCGCTTGCTCTTCTCTCTGCCAGCTTTCAATCACTTTGCCTGCTACCCACAAGCAAATTCAGCCCTTCTGTGCTGGTTTCTGGGTGGGTGGGCTCGTGCAGTTCTAAGTCCCTGTGGGTCTTTCCAATGAACTCTCCTGTGAGGCTGGGAGTTCCTCCCTCTGCCGCCTCAACCCCCACAGGTGTTTTCAATTGATGGTTTGAGGCTTTATTTCCCCTGGATGGTGGGTTGCATGGTCTGCTCCACTCCCCAGCTTTTTCTCCTAGTTTATCTGCACGCAAATGAGGGACTGCCTGGTCCATCAGTCTTGTCCCGGCTGGGTCCAGGTCAGCCAGCCGGGGGTTTCTCTGGGTGTGCCAGCCGCAGGTTTCGCTGAGTGTGCTGGCTGCGATTTCGCCAAGTGTGCCAGCCACAGGTCTCTCTGGGCAGCTATAGCGTTGCCTGTATTGCTCCACAAACCACTGTCTTGCTGCTCACTCTCCACCGGCTCTGCCTCACTTACCTGTCTAGATGAATGTGTCTTCTTTAACTCCTTGGTTGTTGGACTTCCATATGGTTCTATTTTCTGTCAGTTCTGGTTGTTTTTTGTTTTTAAATTGTTTTTCCTCTTTTGGTAGTGTGAGGAGGCACAGTGTGTCTACCTACGCCTCTATCTTGGCCAGAAGTCCCTATTTATTTAAATATTTTATTTATTTATTTTTAGAGAGAGGGGAAGCAAGGGAGAAAGAGAGGGAGAGAAATATCAATGTGTGGTTGCCTCTCATGCACCCCCTACTGGGGACTGGACATGCAACCCAGGCATGTGCCCTGACTGAGAATCGAACCAATGACCCTTTGCTTCATAGTCCGGTGCTCAATCCACTGAGGCACACCAACCAGGGCAGTTTGTAATTTTTAAATGTTATGCAGTAAAATTCTGGAAAAGTTTTCCCTTAGCTTATTTTAATTAAAAAAAAATTGTCAGTGCATTAAAGGAAAAAAAATGTACTCTGTTCCATAACAAATAAGTCTTCCCTGGGATGCAACATGCCACTTCCATGATCTGATTAATCATCAAGGCTTTGACTGAATAGACAGCATGCAGCAATGAAATTTGATCTCCATTTTACAGATGGTGAGGCCAAGGCAGAAAGAAATTAAATGCTTTTGAAGACCGCACAGCAAGAGGATGGTGGAGCAGGAAGGGGCCTGGCCACTGTCCTGAGCTTCCCTCACCATGTCCTTGAAGAAGAACAAGAAGAACATGTCCTCAAGAAGAAGGGAGGAGCCGACAAGAAGACCCATTGGGAGGGCTCTGGACTCACGGTGGGGTTATTGTAGGACTCCCACAGGTCTGCCTTAAAAACATCTCTTACAGTTTTTGGGCTGTGACTTTGCCAAGGTACTTGTCTGAGTCTCTTTTCCATCACTTTTAAAATTGTTATAACAATATTCATACTTAACATTTGCAGTCAGGCTCACTTAGAACTCATTTATGAAGAATCTCTAGCACATTAATAGACATTCAGTAAAGTTATTTCCCTTTGACCCTGAAACTAGACCACAAAAAGAAAACTATTATTTTCTCCCATTCCTGGACTAAGAAATCCTATGTCCACCACACCACCCATCAGGAGGACTGTTCAGATCCAGCCCAGGGTCAGATATCCCTGTATAAGCTTACAGGATTTCAGCCATTTCTTGTATCTGCCCCATTAGCACTCTTTTTATAATAATGAGAAATTGCTATAATTACAAACATCATCTTCCCACAATCCCTTACCACAAATACTTGCTTACATTCTCTGGGCCTCCCCATATTTACAAGTGTTCAATTCCTTACTAAAGGGTCCTCATTTTACATGGTATAAACAATGTAAGCATTCTATTGCTACTCATTTATGCAACATTACCTCACAAAGAATATTATATGTCACCACTGGTCCCAAACTAAACATACATTTCCTTTCAAGATTATTTGTAATGAATGGTGAACTAATAATTGTGAAACAATGATGTTTGGAATTGGTATTAAAAAGAGAGATAATGAAGTAGTAAATAATGAGTATAATTGAAATAGTGTATATTACAAAACCCACATGACTATTAAGATCAGAAAGTTGTTTGCCTTTGTCAGGGAATCAAGCCCCTGTATTCACTAGCCAAGTTCATGGAAGTCATCCTTTATCCTCTTCACTATCCCACATTTTACACACCACATGTCTTTAAACCCCTCATGGAACTGTCTCCTTTTCTTCACTCCCTTGGCTCTGGCTATATTCTGACCCTCAGCATTCATTTCATGCTTGAATTCTGGGAACAGTTTTCTAGCTCATGCCCAATGTCCATCATCCATACAAAAGCAGAATATCTTCTAAAATGCAGATTTTACCCTCTCCTTTTCTGTTCAAAATCCTTAGTGACTTTGCTAGGCCTACAAAGAAGGACATCAGTATTCTCTCAGAGTGGATCCTCTCCCTTTCAGTGCTCCCTCCTTCCATGGAAGTTCCCATCCTTCACACACACACACACACACACACACACACACTGACTGCCCCCTCTTCCCCTGAACCTATCACATTGGTCCCTGGTTCAGTGCCCTGTCACCTTGCTCAACTTGCTTCCTACAACCACCAGGTTTCTAGAGAACCAGTTCACTAATCCTGTTTCTGACATGTGCCTGTGCCCATGGAACTCTTCTCAGCAACTTGGCTTCTATATGTGTCTCCTCCTCATGCCTGCTGTTCAGCAGTGTTGTGTGGCTTGACTGCCATGATTTGGTGTGGATCAGTTGTTCTTTATCCTCCCTGGAACTCATCACACAATATCAGCTGAAGATGTATTATGGATAGAAAGTTCTCAGTATTATGACTTTGATATGGCTTCCCCACATCCTCTTTCTTAACACTTTTGCAACTCCTATTAGATGTATAATGAATATTCTTATTCTCTATATGTCTTAAACTTTGGTTCTTATTTTCTATCTCTAGATAGTTTTTTCAGTTCAATCTCTCAAACATTCATTCTTTCTTCAGTTAACTCCTATCTGCTGGTACATTCCCTTTTGCTTATCTCAACTACTAAAATTTTATTTCTGGAAGTTTATTTACTTAACTTTGTCTTGCTTGTTTTGTTTTGTCACCTAGTAACTATAATTTCATTTAAGTTTCTAGTCATTTGTCTTTTTAATATGTTAAAACAAGTTTATTGTTCATTTTTTTCAGACAGCTTGACTATCTCAAATTGTGTGTTATTTTCACTTTTGTTGTGTCTCCTCCTTTTTTACAATTTATAGTGTTCTTGTGTAGTTCATAATTCTTGTTTCCAAATTCGTCTTCCAAAAGATTTATTTATCTGGAGGCACTCACTTCTGTGGAAAATTCCATACAGAGTGGCTTTGCTTTTGCTTCTGCAAGACACTTGACCAGGTCTAGTTTCACTCCCATTTTTTGGGGATTCTCATACCCTGTAGGAACATATCCTTGAACTCCATGGCACTGATGCATAGCAAGTCTTTATGTTTTTATACTTCACAGGTTGCTTTTTATTTCCTTTCTACTCATAGCCCTAGGTGAACAGTAGGTTCTCTAATTGCTTCTGTGTTTAGAGTTTTCCTTTATGGATGGACAGCCCTTTCAGATTCCCACTGTCTGTAGAGTATCTAGGATCCAACCTCCAGCTTTCGACAGGTCTTCTGCCCCATCTCCCATCCCGGTAGGCCTTGTAGTCTTCATCTTCACCCTTTAGGACTTATATCTAGATTTCACTCCTCCACTAGCCAAAGCATCTGACTACAAGCTACTTTTCTAGCCTTCAGTTTCCTTTTAATTTCTGGCATGTAGGGATTTTTATTTCTTTCTACTAAGCTCACCTATGTGTCTAAAATATTTTATTTTGGTTACACTTATCCACAATTTTTCTGTTTTATAACTGGAAAGCAGTACACATTAGCTTTGTCCCCTGTTATATTAACTAGACTATTCCCTCTGGGATCTGCAGACCTTGAATTACCAGGTGTGGTTTATTTAGCATTCAGCAAATGCCTGTGACAGAGGAAATATTTACACTTGACTACTGAATAAATAAAATCTGAGGTGAATCTCACCTTCTGCACTTAGCAAATGGATGTAGAAAAGCATGAAATCTTCTAGGCCTCCGTTTCTTCATTGTCAAACCAAAGGAAGATGATCTCTCTCTCTCTCATTGCCTCACACAGAGTGAGTCTTGAAAGTAAGGGGGTAATATCATGAGAGAACTTTTTAAAAGGCATAAGCACTAGCCAAGTGAAAGATGCTAAGTAAAAATAACACTCTATTAGAGTGATGATTTATTCACTTCTTTCTTACCAGGAAACAGAGAACAAAGAAGAACTGAGTTCCTCTGGCTTCTGCCAGTTGGCGTCAAACTCCTAAAATGACATCAGCGACGCAGGACAGAAAGTTCTAGAATAGCACATTTTGCCTCACATATTGACCTTTCTTCTGCAGCCCATATATGAATATTTCATTTATTATTTGAAGTTCTTCTTTTAAACTCGACTCTGCCATTTGTCCTGACTTTTCCAGTGTTGGGGAAATATGAACACCAATGGAGATAGACTCCCTGATGTATATGACATTAAGCAATAGTTTTCTCTGACTCTTTTTGTTTCCATTAATCTAAGAATTTAGTTGGCAAATACGTATTGAATTCAAGCTATGTAACAGTGATTATGAATGGTGTAGCTTCCTTTCCCTTTGGGGCCCAAAGGTACTGATTACATGGGAAGAAATGCAAGTTTAATTATTTGAAGCATTTGCTCTGAGTCTTTTCCCTAGCTTCGTATGTTCTAGATCTCATCTCTTTTCACTATGTCAATAGAACTCTCTCTCTCTCTTCTTCTTTTTTTTAGGGGGGGGCAGAACATTTTTTATTTTATATTTAATTGTTGTTCAGATACAGTTGTCTGCATTTTCTCTCCAACTTTCCACCTTGCCCCACCCATCCCCACCTCCCACCTTCGATCCAACCCCCCTGTGGCCTTGCCCATGTGTCCTTTATACATATTCTTCTCGACCGTTCCCTTTTTCCGCCATTATCCCCTCCCCCATCCTCTCTGGCTCCTGTCATTTTATTCTTTATTTCAATGTCACTGGTTATATTTCGCTTGTTTGTTTGTTTCTTTTGTTGATTAGATTCCACTTCTGGTATGATCATATGGTATTTCAAATTCACTGACTGGCTTATTTTACTTAGCACAATGCTCTTCAGATCCATCCATGCTGTTGTGAAGGGTAGGTGTTCCTTTTTCTTTCCTCTGTGTAGTATTCCATTGTATAAATGTACCATGGGTTTCTTGATCCACTCATTTACTGATGAGCACCTAGGTTGCTTCCAGCACTTGGCTATTGTAAATAGTGATACTATGAACATTGGGGTTCATAGGTTCTTCTTAATTTGCTTATGACGGTCACTCTGACCAGTGTGAAGTGGTATCTCATTGTGGTTTTCATTTGTATCTCTATGATGGATAGTGATGCTGAGGGTCCTTTCATATGTCTCTGAGCCCTCTGTATGGTCTCTTGGAGAAGTGTCTGTTCAGGTCTTTTGGCTATTTTTTAATTGGATTGTTTGTCTTCTGCAGTGAAGTCGTGTGAGTTCTTTTTTTAAATTTTTTTAAATTACTTCATTGTTCTTCAATTACAGTTGTCTGCATCCTCTCCCCTCCCCTCCCTCCACCCCCTCCAACTCTACCTCGCTTCCCTGCCTCCCTCCTCCCCCTTGGTTCTGTCCATGTGTCCTCTATTGTGGTTCCTGAAAAACCTTCTCCCCATTGTCCCCTCCCCCCTCCCCTCTGGCCACTGTCAGACGGTTGTTAATTTCAATGTCTCTGGTTATGTTTTGCTTGCTTTTCGTTTTTGTTGATTATGTTCCAATTAAAGGTGAGATCATATGGTATTTGTCCCTCACCACCTGGCCTACTTCACTTAGCATAATGCTCTCCAGTTCCACCCATGCTGTTGCAAAGGGTATAATCTCCTTCTTCCTTTCTGCTGCGTAGAAGTCCGTTGTGTAAATGTACCATAGTTTCTTGATCCACTCATTTGTAGATGGGCACTTAGGTTGCTTCCAGCACTTGGCTATTGTAAATTGTGCTGCTATGAACATTGGAGTGCATAGGTTCCTTTGAATTGGTGTTTCAGGGTTCTTAGGGTATAATCCCAGTAGTGGAATTGCTGAGTCAAAAGACAGTTCCATTTTTAGTTTTCCGAGGAAATTCCATACTGTTTTCCACAGTGGCTACACCAGTCTGCATTCCCACTAACAGTGCAGTAGAGTTTCCCTTTCTCCACATCCCTTCCAACAGTTACCTTTTGCTTTGTTTATGATGGCCATTCTGCTGGTGTGAGGTGGTATCTCACTGTGGTTTTAATTTGCATCTCTCTGATGGCTAATGATGTTGATCATTTTTTCATATGTCTCTGAGCCCTCTGTATGTCCTCTTTCGAGAAGTGAACAGAACTCTCTTTTTAAAGCCTTGTCCATCTTTCTAGCCTTCTCTCTCCTATTATCTTGTTACCACAAGTCTGAGTTCCCACTCAGTTGAGTTAGAGATCTTTTCTTAACTTCAACACACAAGGCTGCCTTTTCATTCCTTAAAGCTTTTAACATCTCTGGTAGACACTGCATTCATTTAGGCAATGGTTCTCTCTCCAGCTAGCAGCTTTTTGTAAACTACACCTATGTGTTTCTTATTTACCTTGGCATTGCCATAGAACCAAGCAAGTGTCTCTCCTAAAATCCGTGGCTAGTAAATGTGTACAAATATTGGGGTTTGTTTGGATGAATATGTGGTGAGTTTTCAAAGCAGAGAGATAATAGACCCATATTATACAACAAAACCCAAACAATATAAAAAGCCAAATCAAATTATAATTCTGATTTACTCAGTACTGGAAAGAGGTAAGTGGTGATTTGTTTCTTTAAAGGGCATTTCTGACTCCTGAGAATGTCTTAGAAAATCCTTAGCCAGTTACTTTAAACCCAGTGTCCTAAGAAAATGTCTCAGTAAGTTCTATACTTTTTCCCTTGGACATCATTTCACCCATTAAGCAGTTGTACAAATCAAGGCACAGATGAGGAAATGTCATGGGGACGCACATGTTCCTATGCCACAGTCAGAGTCAGAAATAGAACCAAGGCACTTATGTCTTGCCTTCTGGCCAATGGCACACACTGCCTCTGCACTGAATTATTGTTAGCTCTGAAGTCCACTTTGAACAAAGAAGGATGTCAGATCAGTGTGGGGGAAGTAACAACAGGGGAATAATGGAAAATGTGCTTTCATTCATGTATTCATCAGTTCTCAAATATTTGCAAGGCATCACAACATATCTGGGGGAGCATGTATCAGGGAATAAGTGTTTTCTAGAAAGGATCTCAAAGGACTCTGATATAGGCTGTCCTTGGCTACCACTTAGTGAAAGTAATTAGATGAGCACAGTTCAGTGAGGAATAAGCCAGAATCTATTCCCTATTTTGCAAGTGAATTTTAATTTTTACTATAAAAATATCTTGCATATTGTTTCATAACAGAACATATTGAGGTACTTATTATTCTTTTATAGTCATATAGTATCTCGAAAATATTTTTAAAGCTGGTCTCATGTTGATGAATATTTAGGTCATTTCCAAATGTTTGCTATTTTAAAAAGAAAAGAAAAAATAAGAAAGAAAAAACAACAATAATATCCTTGTACATATATTATTTCACAAATATGCTGAGTACATCTTTAGGAAGAATTCTTAGAAGTGGAATTTCTAAGTCAAATAAGATGTACATTTTCAATTTTGTTATTGACAATTTGCCCCTATTAAAGTTGTATCTGATATTCTAGTTCTTAATATCTACTTACTACCTACTATGAGGAACAATGGATTGCTATTGTTATATTGTTCTCTTTCCATTCTTCTTGGTAGTATTTCTTTTAATTGCCTTATTGCATGGAATAGGGGTGTATCTTCCCTGTGATTTCTTCTTTAAGCTGTGAGCTATTTAAGAAGTTTTCTGTTTGACAATTTACGATAGCCAAGTGTTGGAAGCAGCCTAAGTGCTCATCAGTAAATCAGTGGATTCAAAAACTATGGTACATTTTCACAATAGAATACTATTCAGCAGAAAGAAAGAGGGAGCTCCTACCCTCTGTGACAGCATGGATGGAACTGAAGAGCATTATGCTAAGTGAAATAAGCCAGGAGATGAAAGACAAATACCATATAATCTCACCTTTAAGTGGAACCTAATCAATAAAACAAACAAGCAAGCAAAATATATCCAGAGACATTGAAACAAAGAACAAACTGACAATAACCAGAGGGGAAGTGGGAAGGAATAACAGGGGAAAAGGGGGGAAGGTTGTCAAGGAACATGTATAAAGGACACATGGGCAAAGCCAAAGCGGGTAGGATGGAGAGTGGGATGTGGTGATGGCTGGTGTGAGTGAGAGTGGTGGGGGGAAAATGGAGACAATAGTACTTAAATAACAATAAAAAAAGAGAGAGGAAAAAAAGTTTGTTGTTTGATAGTCAACTATTTAGAGATTTTAAATTTTTTTCTAATTTTTAAAATTTATTTTGTGATCAGATAGTTATTCAATTTTTATAAATTTATTGATACTTATTGTCAAATACATGTCAACTTTGTATTTGTTTCATGTGTATTTTAAAAATTATGTATTCTGAAATTTTTATATGTAGTATTCTGTGAAAGTGCATTAAGTCAAGTGGATTAATTGAGTTTTCCAAGTTGTTCAAAATATCCTGTCAGTTGTCTTATTGTTTTGTCAATTACTAGGGTATAGTGTTGAAAAGTGTCTTACTATTATTGTGAATTTATCTGCTACTATCTTAATTCTTTCAGTATTGCTTTATGTGTTTTGGAACTTTTATTAGGTATTCAGTCAGTCTCCAGGATAAAATGAAGGTGCTAAATACCACTTGAAATTAAAGTTTTATTTATATTCCTGAGTATCACAACAGACACATAATTGAAAAAGAACATTGTTCTCCAAAAACTGCCACACTACTTGAGTTGAGACCAGTGATAATTCTATACAACAGGGGAACCATGTCATTAGGTGAGAGGTGCCAGGACATATCCCAGTGGGCTCATGAAAAGAGAGAGGATGTTTAGACTAGAGGTTATATACACTAAGTCTGGGTCCAGCCCACCCAGGTTTGAATCCTTTGCCATTTACCAGCTATATGACCATACCAGCAAGTTACTTATTCCTATGTTTCTTAGTTCCCTTGTTTAGCAGATGGTGATTATAACTTACAAAGGCCATTGATTTGTGTACATAGCACCCACAGAACAGTACCTGGCACAAAGTAAGTGCTACATATCCATTTGGTATTATAATTGCTTGTTTTCTTATTCCCATCTGTCTATGCTTCAGGAAGAAGAGGGTGGTTGGTTCTGTAGGTCTTTGCCACTCTGTCAGAACCCATCTACTATTTTCTTAGATGTGATTTTGCTTGTATCCACTGCAGTGTCTGGCCAAGAAAGGTCTTTTGGATAGAAGTTTTGCCCTGCTTCTGCTGCTGTCTGTGCTTTCCCTTCTGAATTCTCAGTGGACAGTAGGGGCAGTGGCTCACAGTAGACCCCATAAGAGAGCTTCTATCTCATCAACTTATAGCTTGTCCACAGGGCTGTTTGTGGGGTAGCAAATGTTGTGTTCTCACAGAACTAAATCTGTAGTGCTTCAGATCATGCTTAATGGCTGACTTTGGACCAGATGTGGAAGAAATTGGATTCCAGAAATGAAACCAACCAGATCACCCTACTATTATACTACATATTTTAGGTGATCAGAAAAAAGTCAACAATTTAAGTATCCAAAATGTACGGTAAGCCTCTGCAATAGACTAGGACAAAATAAGACTGAGATTCATCCAGACCTATCTGGCTTAAAAAAATAGCCCAGAGTGATATTCAAAACATCTTGTTCTTGACAGAAATCAGGATTTTGTCAAGTAATTCTCCCCCTTTAAAGCCCCTAGGCCAACTCTACGTTGTTTTGATTCCTTTTTCCTGAGTTCCATCCAAGGTTATGCAAGGACCATGGGATTATTTTGTCCATGAACGTTTCTCTCCAACTTGCCCTATGCCATTCACAGTTCTTCCAAGCAGGCTGCATAGCATGACCCAACCCCTCTCACCCACCACAAATGGATGTTTGCCCAAGGTTAGTTGTACTTCCAACTAGTGCGGTTTCACAATCCACAGTGCCATGACCCCTCATAGAGTACTCCCTAGCCTCTCTTCCTAAAAGTCCCCTGATACATTCTGGGTGCTCAGCAAATATGAAACCACAAACAGAACTGGAGTTCACAGATGCAGTCAGCTCAAAGGGTATTTCCTCAATGTGCTTTCTTTTCTGAGAAGTTCATTGATTGTTCTCCTGAGGCTGACTGTGGAAAAATATCCTAAACTCGCCCCATTTTCATAGACCCCAAAACTCATTTAGGGGAAATTAAATTTATTACAGTTGAGATAAGCCAGGTCAGATGTCCTGCAATTGAAAGTTCTCTGGGAAAGCTCTGCAGTTGAAGAAAAATAACATATTTGGGAGAGGAAATGACAACCTAGTCACCTGGATTCTTATGGCAGAGTTCGTAAGAATAACTACTGGTAGGTCTGTGCTGAGTGTCTCTGAGGCCTGCAACCAGGGTGCTTATATTTATATACAATTATAGTTAAAATAATGCATACATGTGATTAAAATCGAATGCCATCACCACCACACAGAAATGCCTTAAAATATTCAGATTTCTTTTTCATCTCACTCTCTCTGAAAAAAGTAGGTTCTTGGGGTTGCCATAAAATAAGTCTCTCTTTCTTTTATTATCTGGAAAAGATTATGTAAAATTGGTATCACTTTTTTTTAAACTTTCTTAGAATTTTCCGGTGAAACTGTCTATCCCTGGGAAGTTATTGTTTTAAAAAAGGTTTTAATTACAAAGTCAATTTGTTTTACAGAGGTTATCTGTTTAATTTTTAGTGAATTTTTGTAATTTATTGTTTTCAAGGAATCAGTCCACTTCTTTTAAGTTGTTATAAAGTTTTTCATAATATTCCCATATAATTCTTTGAATGTCTGCAGGATCTGTAATAATACCCTAATTTCATTCCTAATATTGATAACTGTGTCTTATCTTCTTTAATCTTTGTCAGTCTTTCTAGAGGTTTATCTTTTTAAAGAATCACTTTTTGTTTTTAATTATTTATTATTTTTTTCTATTTTAAATTGCATCAATTTCTGCTCTTACCTTTATTATTTTCTTATTCTACTTGTTTTGGAGGTTTATTTTTTCTTAAGTCTTTTTAGGCTTCTTAGCCTGAAGTCCTCCTGAGCTAGTGATGGGTAAGAGTTTGTGAAGTTAACTAGTGGATCAGAAAAAATATCAGGTGAGGAAGTTAAAATTACTATGCAGTTATATTCTGTAAATGAATGTAAATTATTCTTTATTGTCCATAATAACCCTCTAGTGCAGAACTTCTTTTATTTGTACTTTATTTAATATCTATTGTATTTTTTTGCATTATATTTTAGTCCCCTTCTACCCAGCTCCCCCCAGAAATCACACACTGTTGTCCATGTCCATGAGTACTTTTTCCTTTTTGATTAATCTCTCCACAACCTAAAGCACCTTCCCACTAGCTGTCATCTGTTCTCCATCTGTGAGACTGCCCCCATTCTCCTTGTTAGCTCAGTTTATTCATTAGATTCCACATATGAATGAAATCATATGGTATTTGTCTTTCTCTGACTGGCTTATTTCACTTAGCATAATGTCCTACAGGTCTATCCACACTGTTTCAAAGAGTAAACTTTTCTTCTTTTTTATGGCTGAATAGAATTCCATTGTGTAAATGTCCCATAGTTGTTGTTCTTGTTTTAAATTTTATTTATTTATCTTTAGAGACAGGGAAAGGGAGGGAGAAAGAGAAAGAGAGAAACATCTATGTGTGGTTGCCTCTCACACACCCCTCACTGGGGACCCGGCCCGCAACCCAGGCATGTGCTCTGATCCTTTGATTCTCAGGTCAGCACTCAATCCACTGAGCCACACCAGCTGGGGCCCATAGTTGTTTAATCCACTCATCTATTGATGGACACTTGGGCTGTTTCCGTATCTTAGCTATTGTAAATAACACTGCAATTGACATATGGGTGCTTATGTTTTCTTGAATTAGTGTTTTGGGTTCCTTTGCATATATTCTCAGAAGTGGAATTGCTGAGTCAAAAGGCAGATCCATTTTTCATTATTTGAGGTATCCCCATACTGCTTTCCACAGTGGTTACACCAGTCTGTATTCCTACCAATGATGCAAAAGCGTTCCCTTTTCTCCACATCCTCGCCAGCACTTGTTGTTTGTCAATTTATTGATGATAGCCATTCTGACAGGTGTGAGATGGTATTCCATTGTGGTTGTAAATGCATTTCTCTGATGATTAATGATATTGAACAATTTTTCATATCTCTATCTGTCATCTGTATGTCCTCTTTGGAGAACTGTCTATTCAGGTGCTTTGCCAATTTTTAATTGGGTTGTCTGGTTTGTTGGTATTGAGTTTTGTAACTACTTCATAAATTTTGGAAATTAACCACTTATCAGATGAATCAGAAAATATATTCTACCATTCTCTGGGTTGTCTTTATATTGATTTCCTTTGCTGTGCAAAAATTTATTAAAGTGATGTAGTCCCATTTATTTTTTCTTCTGTTTCCCTTGCCTGGGGAGATATATCCAATAAAAAATTGCTACAAACTATGTCCGAGATTTTGTAGCCTGTGTTTTCTTCTAGGGTTTCTATGGTTTCTGGTCTAGCATTTGAGTACTTGCTCCATTTTGAATTTATTCTTGTGTGTGGTGTAAGAAGGTAGTCTAGTTTAGCTTTTCTGCATGGATCTGTCCAATTTTCCAGCAACATTTATTGAATAAACTATTTTTATCCCATTTCATGTGCTTACCTTCTTCTAAAGGAGTGGATTTATTTCTGAGCTCTCTATTCTGTTCCATTGATCTACATGTGTGTTTTTATGCCAGTACCATGATGCTTCAATTACTATAGCCTTCTAGTATAGTTTGATCTTAGGTAGTGCGAGTCCTCCAACTTTGTTCTTCTTTCTCAGAATTGCTGTTGCTATGTGTGGCTTTTGTGGTTCCATATTTTTTTTTGAAATTTTTGTCCTAATTTTGTGAAATATATCATTGGAATCTTGATAGGAATTGCATTGAATCTGTATATTGCTCTAGGTAGTATGCACATTTTAATGATGTTAATTCTTTCTACCCATGAACATGGTATATGCTTCCACTTACTTGCTTCTTCAAATTTTTCTTCAGTGTCTTATGATTTTCCAAGTACATGCCTATTACAACCTTTCTTAAGATTTATTTGTAGGTATTTGATTCTATTTGAAGCAATTGGGAATGGGATTATTATCTAAATTTCCCTTTCTGTTAGTTTGTTATTGGCATACACAAATGCAACTGATTTCTAGATATTAAGCTTGTATCCTGGTGCTTTGCTGAATTCATTTAACATTTTTAGTACTTTTCATACTATCTTTGGGGTTGTCTATGTACAGTATCATGTCATCTGCAAATAAAGACAGTTTACTCTTTCCTTTCCAATTTGGATGCCTTTGATTTCTTTTCTTTGTATGATTGCTGTAGCTAGGACTTCCATTACTATGTTGAATAAAGGAGGTGAAAGTGGATATCCCTATCTTGTTCCTGATCTCAGGGGGAACACTTGTAGTTTTTGCTCATTGAGTATGATCCTGGCAGCAGGTTTGTCATATGTGGCATTTATGATGTTTAGATACGTTCCCTATATTCCCACTTTGCTGAAAGATTTTAAAATACATTTTATATTGTTGTTAAAGTACAGTTGTCTCCATTTTTCCCCAACCACTACCCCCCACCCCAGTCATCTCTACTCCTACCCTTGAAACTACCCACTTTGGTTTTGACTATGTGTCCTTTATACATGTTCCTGAAAACCCCTTCCCTTCCCCCACATTATCCCACCCTATCTCCCTTCAGTTACTGTCAGTTTGTTCTTAATTTCACTGTTTAGTTTTTAAATGGGTGCTGGGTTTTATCAAGTGCTTTTGCTGCTTCTATTGATATAATCATGCAATTTTTGTCCTTCATTTTGTTTATGTGATGAATCACATTTATTGATTTGCAAATGATGTACCAACCTTGCATTCCTGGAATAAGTCCCACTTGATCATGGTGTATGATCTTTTTGGTGCATTGCCGTATTCAGTTTGAAATATTTTGTTGAGGATTTTAACATCTATGTTCATCAGAGATATTGGCCTATAATTTTCTTTCTTTGTTTTATCCTTATCTTGTTGTGGAATTAAGATAATGCTGGTCTCATTGAATGAGTTTGTAAGCCTTCCTTCATTTTGAATATTATGAAATAGTTTGAGAAGCAGAGGTGTTAGTTCTTCCCGGAATGTTTGGTAAAATTCACCTGTGAAGCCATCTGGTCCAGAGATTTTGTTTTTTGGAAGTTTTTTGATTAGTGCTTCAGTTTCACTTGGTGTAATATGTTTATTCAGATTCTCTGATTCTCTCTGATTTAATTTTAGAAGATTGCTTGTTTCTAGGAATTTATCCATGTTGTCCCAGTTGTCCAGTTTGTTGGCACAGAGTCCATAATACTTTCTTACAATCATTTGTATTTCTTTGGTGTCAGTTGTTATTTCTCCTTTTCCATTTCTGGTTTTATTTATTTGGGTCTTTTCTCTTTTTTTTCTTGATGAGTCTGTTTAATGGTTTGTTAATCTTGTTTATCTTTTCAATGAAAAAGCTCTTGGATTCATTGATCTTTTGTATCATTTTTTAGACTGTATTTTGTTTATTTCTGCTCTGAACTATATTATTTTCTTCTCTTCACTTTGGGCTTTGTTTGTTGTTCTTTTTTAGTTTCCTTTACATGTGAAGTTAGATTGTTTATTTGAGCTTTTTCTTTTTCTTTTTTTGTGTGTGATAGGCCTGTAATGCTATGACTTTCCCTATTAGAATTGTTTTCCCTGCATCCCTCAGATTTTCAATTGTTTTGCCTTCATTTTCATCTATTCAAAGGTGTCTTTTGATTTCTTCCTTGATCTTGTTATTGACCACTTATTGTTTAATAACATGTTATTTATCTTCCATATCTTTGTGCGTTTTTAAGTTTTCTTGTGATTGATTTCCAGTTTCATAGCATTGTGGTCAGAGAAGATGCTTGCTATGATTTCAATATTCTTAACTGTTTTGTGTTCTAAAATGTGGGCTATCCTAGAAAATGTTCCATGTGCACTTCAAAAGTATGTATATTCTGCTGCTTTGGGGTGAAATTCTGTGAAAATATCAATTAAATCCATCTAGTGTATCATTTAAGGTTGCTGTCTACTTGTTCTTTTGTCTGGAAGATCCATTTGTTGAAGTCAAAAGAGTGTTAAAATCCCCATCTATGACTGTATTTCTGTTGATGTCTCCCTCTATGTTCATCAAGATTTGCTTTACATATTTTGGTGATCCTATGTTGTGTGCACAAATGTTTACTAGGGTTATATCATCCTGTGGGGTTTTTCCCTTTATCATTATGTAGTGCCCTTCTTTGTCTCTTACTATAGCCTTTATTTTAAAATCTATTTTTCAGATATAAGTGCAGTTATCCCAGCTTTTTACCTTTTCTTTTTGCATGAAATGTCTTTTTCTATCCCTTTACTTTTAGTTTGTGTATATGTTTCAATCTGAGGTGGGTCTCTTGGAAGCAGCATACATATATATTATACATATACATATATATATATATTGTCTTCTCATCCATTCAGCTACCTCTGTCTTTTGGTTGGAGCATTTAAGCCATTTACATTTAGGGTGATTATTGATAGATAAATATTTAGTGCCATTTTATTGTTAGACTGTTTTCCTCTGTGTTTTTTCCCTTTCTGTCTTCTTTGTAAAGCAAGCCTTTTAACATGAAGTATTGGTTTGGTGTTAACAAACTCCTTTAGCTTTTTCTTGTCTGGAAAGCTTCTTATTTCTCCTTCAGTTTTAAATGATAGCCTTGCTGGATAAACTAGCCTTGGTTGTAGGTCTTTGTTTTTCAACACTTTGAATATTTCACACCACTCCCTTCTGGCCTGAAATGTTTCTTTTGAGTAATCAGATGACAGTATAATTGGTGTTCCCTTCTAGGTAACTACCTGTTTTTCTTTTGTGGCTTTTAGGATTCTCTCTTTGTCTTTAAGCCTTGTCTTTTTAATTCTGATGTGTTTCATTTTAGGCGTCTGTGGGTCCAACTTGTTTGGGTTCCTCTGAGCTTCCTGGTCTTATGTGTCGTTTTCCTTTACTTTATTAGGGAATTTTCAGTCATTATTTCTTGAAATAGGCTCTTGAATTCTTGCTTGTTCTCTTCTCCTTCTGGTATTCCCATGATGTGGGTGTTGTTACACTTCATGTTGTCCAAAATGTTTCTGAAGTTCTCCTCAATTTTACAAAATTCTTTTTTCTTTTTGCTGCTCTGCCTGGGTGTGTTTTTTTCCTACCTTGTCTTCCAAATCACTGATTTGATTTTCTGCTTCATCCAACCTACTATTCATTCCTTCCAGTGCATTATGTGTTTCAGATATTTTATTCTTGATTCCTGAATGGTCCTTTTTTATGGTTTCTGTGTCTTTTTTCATGCTGTTGAGTAATCTTATAATCATTACTCTAAATTCTATATCTGATCATTTTCTTGCCTCCATTTCATCTAATTCTTCTGGAGAATACTCTTGTGTCACTGGGGTCTGTTTCTTTGTATTCCCTTTTTGACTGCTTCTTTGTTTTTGTTTTTATGTATCAGGTAGAGGTGCCAGACTCTGGTGTACACCTAAGTCAAACCCTGCCTGTGACTAGCTCTGAGCAACCTGTTTGGAGCTTCAGCAATACACAGCACATGACTCCCTCTCCTGGGCCTGGGTGTGTGCAGAAAGAACTAGGCTGTGCACTGAGACTCAATTTTACCAGCTCCAAGCCTTGGGGTGGGTCAGCTGAAGCCTCAGTGTTCTCAGCAATCCACCTCTACCTGCAGGCTTTCTGTAGGGTTAAAGTCTTCCAGCTATACTCCTCAGCAGCAGGGCTTAAGCACCACGAGATGGGGTAGAATAATTCCTGTAGGCAGGGTTATGGCTTCTCCTAAGGCTGATACCACTTGGAGGGGATTGCTCTGCCTGAGATAGATGTCTCCTGCAGTATGTGGAATGACTCAGCACAGGGATCCTGGTGGCTGTTCCTTCAGCTCTCTCCTGAGAACCACCAGCCCCAGATTTTCCTCAAACTACTCTACTCCACTATTCCCTCCCTCTGCCAGAGCCCAGAGTACATGGTTGCAAATGGAATGTTATGTATTGGCCATTTAATAGGTTCTCTAAGTCTCCAGCTACCTCTCTTTGGCAGACAGAAATCTTGATGTGTCTCAGAGCCATATGTTGTTTAGGTTATTTTCTCAGTTCTAGTGCTGTAGGCTGGGGACTCTAGCTTTCAGTTTAGACCCCCCAGTTCTCAAGGGGAATACCCTGGCAACTGAAATATCCCTCTGGAATGTCAGCTGCCACCTGTGGGAACCCAGTCAGATCTCTTGTGCCTCCTCCACAATCCCTACCAGTCATGTGGTGAAGTGATGTCTTCTCTCTGTCTGTATTTATAAGTTTTCTTTCCAGCTAATGTTCAGTTGGTTATCCAGGATGATTTTTCTATAATGTAGTTGTACTTTCAGTTTTGTCCTGAGAGGAAGTTGGTGTAGCTTCTACTTACTCCTCTGCCATCTTGCATCTCCCCAGGAATGCTTTTTAATTGATTTCATGAGGCCAACATTACCTGGATACCAAAAGAAATTGATATCAAATGGAAAGAAACCTCAAGCCAATATCTCTTATGAGCATAAAAGCAAAAAATCATCTACAAAATGTTAGAAAATTGAATTCAGAAACATAAAAATATTCCAAACCATTACATCAAATGGGCTTGTTATAACATGGATTTCTGAGTCTCATGCTGAGATTCAGTAAGTCTGGGATGAAGCCCAACAATTTGCATTTCCAACAAGTTCCAGGTGATGCTCCTGCTGGTTAAAGACCTCCTCTTCAAAAATATCTCTCTAAAGGAAAAGTGAAGGAAAAATATTAAACCTTTATTTTTTATGGAAAGTTCTTCAAAAGAGACCATTCCTTTCTAAAATCTTGTTTTGTTTTGTTTTTTTCTGACTTTCACCTATTCAGTGTTATTTTTTTTGGGGGGGTGAGATCATTTTATTCATATGATCATGGATATAGGTTACCAGAATGGACAAATCAGGTAATCACACTTTTATATGAAATCAGAGAAAATTTAACATCCTCCCCTAAACATTGAGTGGTATGGTATACTGGTACATAGAGTTTCCATACTTTAGCTGACACAGATAAGTTGATGATTGTTACAGCTGTTTTTCTTTCTTCTTTTAAGATTTTATTTATTGATTGATTAGAAAGAGGGGAAGGGAGGGAGAAAGAGAGGTAAAGAGACATTGGTTCGTTGTCTCTAGCACACCCCCAACTGAGGACCTGGTGTGTAGCCCAGGCATGTGGCCTGATTGAGAGTCAAACCCGTGACCTTTTGGTTCACCAGCCAGAGCTCAACCCACTAAGCCATACCAGCCAGGGCTATTTTTTCATAGTTAGTCAAGACAAAAAAGATTTTTAGGTTTTACTCATCCTGTTTTTTTTTAAAGATTTTATTTATTTATTATTTTCTTAGAGAGAGGGGGACAGAGGGAGAAAGAGAGGGAGAGAAACAGCAATGTATGGTTGCTTCTCACATGGCCCTCACAGGGAACCTGACCCACAACCCAGGCATGTGCCCTGACTGGGAATTGAACCGGGACCCCGTGGTTCCCAGCCCGCGCTCAATCCACTGAGCTACACCAGCCAGGCCTACTCATCCTGTTTTGATAAAGGAAACACCTCTCCCCCACAACACACACACACACACACACACACACACAGACACACACACACAACTAGTAATTCCTAATGATCTCTGGCAAAAAGCTTCTCTCATCAATTACATAGGTGAAACATGTTATCAGGATCTCCCTCATCCCTTTATAATTTCCCACCCTCAATCCACACAATGTAAAGCAGAAGCAATTTTATTTGAAGAGAAGATGGCTGAGATGGTTTGCATCATCCAACCCAACATGATATGAAAACAAACCAAACAAAAACTATCATACATTTCTAATCACCCTTGTTCAATTTGCTCTCAACTCCAGAGACTGTAATCATCCCCTCCCATGAGAGTTCATCTGTCTTGCTCTTGCTTTTGTCTCTGTAAGAACACCGAATTCCTCACCATCCCATAAATTAGGCAATGTTTGTGTCTTCCTCATGGAAACTAGGCACCAGCCCCAAACCCAGCTCCAGAATGTTTGTTTCTATATCCTCAGTGGGATTATAATACCAATCTCCCAAAATAGTCAAGTCCATTCTGAGTAAAGAATTCTAGTAATAATCACTCTGAAGGAAAAAAAAAACACTTCTTACTTTGTGAAATGTGAGTCTCAGAAGAAGTATTTGTACTCAGGTTCTAAGGACATTTTTCTCAAGCCCTCCATGTTTTGTCCAACATGAAAGCCCAGAATGTCTAATCCACAATGAGTGTGGAGTTTGTCATAAGCATTCTTTGTTTTAATATATCTGTGGGGATCCCTGCGGTCATTCTTCTGTGTACTCACCAACAAGATATTACATTTTGTGGATTGTCCAGAGTCCCAGGCCAGTGTCCTCTTTCCCAATTCTTCTAGTAGAACATTCTTAAGGCCAGCAAGTCCTACTCCTTTAACTAAGCTAAAATATAGGCTCACACAATTTTAGCCAGCTCCCATAATTAATAGTTTGGAAGATTGTACCTCAGGTCACTCAAGCCAATCAGTTTAGAGTGGCAGGTCACAAATATGTAAGAAAAATTTAGCAAGTAACCTCAGGAAAACCATAGTGGGCACAGGAAAGAACAGAAACTGTGGGAATTCCTTGTGCTTTGTTTTCTAGATCACAGGCCTAGATCCCACAATATTCCATTTTGTTCAAATAGCTTCTCTGTTATATTATTATGTGTGAATCTGACATCCTATTCCCATACCCATCCTTGTGGCTCCAACTCATAAAATTTGGCATTTGTCTTCAGAACTCTGATTTTGTTTTCTATTATCTTCCTTTTTCCCCAGCCCCTGTGAGGACTAATGCCCTGTTCTACTTTTACGGGACTAACAGGATGGGATGAAATACTAACTAGGAGCTTTTTCTATCCCTGAATGTTATCAAATATTGTAAGGACTACAGTGGAGGCAGCTATTTATGGAGAACAAGCATGTTCAAAGCCATATTCAAGGAGTTCCTGACATGAGGCCATCACTGCCATTCGCATATTTCACTTATTCATATGCCAAAACTCACTAAGTAATCAAAAACATAAGGGAAGAACTGAAAGGTACAATAAGTGAAATAAAGAAAAATCTACAGGGAAACAACAGTGGAGAGGAGGAAGCCAAGAGTCAAATCAATGACTCAGAGTACAAGGAAGGAAAAAAACATTCAAACAGAGCAGCAGGAAGAAAAAATAATTCAAAAATATGAGGATAGGCTGAGGAGACTCTGGGCCAACTTTCCAAATCATAGGAGTCCCAGAAGGAGAAGAGAAAGAGCAAGAAATTGAAAACTTATTTGAAAAAATAATGAAAGAAAACTTCTCCATTTCGGTGAATGAAATAGACATACAAGTCCAGGAAGCTCAGAGAATCCCATTTGAGTTGGACCCAAAGAGGACCACATGAAGACATCATATTAAAATTCCAGTGGTAAAATATAAATAGAGAATCTTAAAAGTGGCAAGAGAAAAGAAATTACTTACCTACAATGGAGTTCCCATAAGACTATCAGCTGATTTCTCAAAAGAAACTTTGCAGGCAAGAAGGGACTGGCAAGAAGTATTCAAAGTCATGAAAGGCAAGGGACTACATCCAAGATTACTCTATCCATCAAAGACATCATTTAGAATTGAAGGGTAGACAAAGTGCTTTCCAGATAAGGTCAAATTAAAGAAGTTCACAATCACCAAGCCATTATTATATAGAGTGCCCTTGAGGGACTTATTTAAGAAAAAGAAGAAGATAAAAACTATGAACTTTAAAAAGGCAACAAATTCACAACTATCAACAACTGAATCTAAAACGAACAAACAACCAAAAAAAAAAAAAAAAACAGACTAAGCTAACAGCCAGAACAGAAACAGAATCATAGATACGGAGATTATTTAGAGAGTTATCAGCTGGGAAGGGGAAGGAGAAAAATGGGGGAAGAGGTACAGGGATTAAGAAGCATAATTTGTAGGTACAAAATAAACAGGAGGATGTCAAGAACAGTATAGGAAATAGAGAAGTCAAAGAACTATATGCACAACCTATGGACATGAAACTAAGGGTGTATTTCAAGAGAGAAGGAGGTATTAGGCAGAAGGTGGCAAAGGGGGAAAATTGGGACAATTGTAATAGCATGATCAATAAAATATATTTTAAAAAATAAGAAAAATAAAATATCCAATTTAACTTCATTATTCCTTCACCAACACCCTTTCCTTGTGTACATTGTTTTTCCTTTATATCATTTTGCCTTTTACCTGAATAAATTTTTAAAACATTTTTTGCATGACAGGTTTGTCAGTGATGAATTTCCTGTTTTGCTTTTTCTAAATTTTTATTTATTTATGTTTAGAGAGATAGAATGAGAAGGAGAAAGAGAAGGAGAGAAACATCAATGTGTGGTTGCCTCTCATGCACCCCATAATGGGGACCTGGCCTGCAACTCGGGTATGTGCCCTGACTGGGAATCGAACCAGTGACCCTTTGGTTCACAGGCTCATGCTCAATCCACTGAGCTACATGAGTCAGGGCTGTCTTTTCTAAAAAAAAGTTTTATTTCCTGTTAACTTTTAGCTTTGCAATCCATTGTTGCCCTGCCTTGTTTCAGAAGCTGTAACCCCCCATGGCTAAGGTTGAGTGAGAGACCTTGGGACCCTAAGACACTAAGGAGACAAAACTTATCTCCCTGGCAGGGGTGCCACCTCTTCACCCTGCTTGGCTCCGAGTGCATGGTCAGTTAGCCAATGAGAGATAAGATTCCTCAAGGGAGGAATGACCTAAGACAGACACAGCCTCTTAGGGGCCCCCAGGGAAGAACTTGAGGGGCTATAGAAAAAGGGGGTGATGGACCATCATCCCTAGGCTTTGACATAGCCTGAGTCCTCATTCTGTCTTCAAGAAGTCTTCTAATCTCTTGGCTGCCTTACATCCCCTGCTGAATTAAGCCTGAAACAATGCTGGTGGGTGGTGCAGCCCTGGGCAAGAATGGTCGGTTCCCTGGAGTGATCAGGCCTAAGAAAGAACACATAAAATCCTGTGAAACCTGCTTTGCTAAGAATTTCCTAAATTTTCTGGTAAGGGTCCAAACATGAAATGAGTTTGTTTCCCCAAAGTTTTATGGCCCTTTAGCTAACTGACCCTGACTCAGTTCTTTGTATGTTATCTATTGTTTGATCCTTACTGCCTGACAATGACTGATGAACTTTACCTGTATTCCTGTGCAAACTGAACCCAATAAAAGCCCATTGAGGAAAAGGCTCCTGGACCTTCTCCTCTGAGAGATCAGCAACCTTTCCTCCCCAAGCAGATCATGTCTTGGTAGACTTATTCTCATCCATTGCGGACTGGGGGGCCCTGTGGGCGGAGCCCCCTCCACAGTACATAAATGTTATATAGAGCTATATTTTTCATTGTTAAAGCAAGAGTTGACAGATAAACAGGGAATGATGCTAAAATGGTCCATACGGTAATGGATTAGAGTTTGGGAAATAGTATAATTTTATGTTTAGATTAATATAAATGCATATAAACACACATATATACATGCATATATACATATGGACATACACACACACACACACACACACACACACATATATATATATATATATATATATATACATACACATATTTTTTTCCTCTGTCCCCTGACGGAATCTAGAAGCAAGGACAGCCTAGTACCAAGGAACACACCTAGCACCCATATCTTAGTTTCTAATACCATTCTTCAGTACGAAGATACAGGGCTACTTGAGGAAATGGTTGATTTTAGTACTGGAGCTGAAAATATACAAGATGAGACTAGAGCACACTGTAGTGCCAGGAGTAAGAAAACGCTTAAACAGCAACAATAAAACATGTTAATGAGGTTATGTCAAACCAGTACAGGAGCCAAATGAAAGAGCTCCCAAAGGCCAAAACTGGAACAGTTTGAGCAACAAAATAAATGTTGTAGTATCAGATTATAAACCAAAGTATAAAGTAAATATCCATGAGATCACACTGATATCAATACAAGATTGAATAAATAAATGAAGAGAAAAAACAAGTCTCCCACACATAGATTCCAAATAAATTATGTAAACAATCCTCAAGGAGGTAGAGTATAACTCTCCTTATCTTAAGTGTGTATTTCACATAATGACTTTCTTCCTTTCAAAGAGTTCTATATCAAAATGGGGAAAAAGAGGCCCCGGCTGGTGTAGCTCAGTGGATTGAGCGTGGGCTGGGAACCAGAGGGCCCCAGTTCGATTCCCAGTCGGGGCACATGCCTGGGTTGCGGGCCAGGTCCCCAGTGAGGGCCATGTGAGAGACAACCATACATTGCTCTTTCTCCCTCCCTTCTCCTATCTCTGAAAATAAATAAATAAAATCTTTTTAAAAAATCGGGAAAAAGAGCGACTTTACAATTGAGAAGCCTGAGCAATACTTTCTCATCCAGGTGATCAAGGTCAACACAAACAGTGATGTTGTGTTGATGTCATGTGCCTTTTATTTAATGTGATGAGGATGGCTTGCTATTTCTGTGATATTCCTCCCAAGAACCCCAAAACCCTTGCCTACTCTGGAGAAAAGCATTACACAAATCCCAGTAGAGAGGCATCCTAAAATCCTAATATAGACCCTACCGGTTCTCTTAAAAACTGTCAAGATCATCAAAAACAGGGAAGGTCTTGCCTTGGCTGGGTGCACCAGTTATTTGGAGCATTATCTCATGCACCAAAAGGTTGAGGGTTCAATCTGGGCATGTTCAGGAAGCAACCAATTGACGTCTCTCTCTCTCTCTCTCTCAATCAATCAATAAACAAATCCTTAGGTGAGAATTTAAAAAAACAGAGAAAGTCAAAGAATCTATTACAACCAAGAGGAGCCTATGGAGACATGATGACTAAGCATAATGTAATGTCCTGAATGGGCTCCTGGAACAGAGAAAGGACATTAGGTAAAACAAAGAGGATGTGAATAAAGTATGGACTTTAGGTAAACCTAATGTATCAATATTAGTTTATTAATTTTGACAAATGTATCATATTAATCTAAAATATTAATAAGAGAAGAAACTTGGTGTGGAGTATTTGGGAACTCCCTATACTATCCTTACAACATTTTGCAAATATAAAACTATAAATATTCTAAAATATAAATTTATTTTAAAACAAAGTTATCACGGATTCTGTCCTGCAGAATCCATATGCTGTGGCTGATTTGTAAATAAATTCACAGGGACTACATAAATCCTGTGGAGAAAAAAGGGGACTGCACGGCCACTCTCTCAAGAGGAGAGCGCCTTGACCCTTGCCTCAACAGGCTTTTATTGGCTTTCTCATAGCATACATCAAAGAATGTTTTCATTCATTATACTTAGGTTTGCTTTAGGTAATTACTTATTTTTTTTCTTGACCTATTGATATTTATTTATTTTTTTATTAATTTTTTTTATTTTAAGGGTTTTTTTATTATAAAATTAATTGTTGTACATTTTTAGATTATATTTTAAAATTATCTGAGGAGTTTTGATAAACACAGGGAGTATAATTCTGAATTTCACATTTTTATCCTTTCTTCATATCATATCCTAAGAATTACTTTAGATTTCAGGAACCCTTCCCCCCTTTTATTTTTGTATCACCTTGAGAAGACTTTTTCAGTTTCCTTGAATACCTTGGTGAACATGTTGATCACATGAATATGAGGAAAGATCAGACTTTCTTTTTTAACTGCATGTTAAGTACTCTGCCAACACTTTGGAAAAAATCTAACCTGAACACTTAAAGGTATAGCTCCAGATATAATGAGTTTTAGACGATATGAAAAAAAAACTGTCTATTTTTCTTGAATACTTTTTGATTATTTGAGTTATACCTAATAAATTTTTTT